>JASDQU010735900.1:189515-201591 GCA_032191745.1 Picea mariana | reverse complement strand
TTTGCTGCCATAGCCTATCATACACAACCTCAAGGAGGAAACTGTGAAAACTCATTAATTACCTCTTCTGATGCTGTTTGAAACTTGTCACTATTATCCAGTCTACCAAAAAATTGATACATGGAAGATCAGGCTCATACTTCATAGAACACAGGCTTACACTCTGCTGCAACAACCAAAGTCATGATGGAATTTAAGTTTCTATCCCTGGTGCTATAAATTTCAAGTGTAAGCACTTTAGAGAGAGCACCGTGTAATCATGCTTCAACTGTATTAACTATCTCCTTTGTCCTTGAATAGATCCTACATCATCCTTATTTGATTTGATTTGTGCTCTTAGTGTAAGCCCACAACGAAACTCAGGCAACCATGCAAATCTTGGTGCCTTACAGCTAGGTATATGCCTTGAAACAAGTGGACTGCCTAAAGTGGCCACAAGGACAAGCTTTCATAAGCATATTAGCACAGACAAAACCTTCAATAAGGGCACTCACAACCTACAACAGACAGGCTACTAGGAAGGTACACTATTTCTTCAAAGTAGCCTTCTGATCAAAGTGCATATAATAACTCAGGTTAACGTGTCAAAGAACATAATAAGGCACACAGAGCTGTATATATATGGGTTCTTCCCCAAACTTGGCATGGGTTGGCCCCAAACTAACCTAAGTCAGCCCCTTCACATTAAAAACAAGCACAGGTCAGCTAATCTCATCTAGGGCTTGGGTTCTGAAACGAACCGGCCGAGTAGGCATGGACTCATCCGGTTTGACCGGTTTGGTACGAACCAGCCGAGTCATTTTTCAACTCGGTCGGTTCGGTACCAAACCGGTCACCGAACCAATTCGATGGTCGGTTTGATTCGGCCTGCTATCTGCTCGGTCAGTTTGCCTGGTTGATATCAACTCGGACTGGTTTTAAAGACTAAGCTCGAATCATCCTCCCTCTTTACCAAGAATTCAGATTGAACTGAGCTTGCAAATGTATCACCGACCTCCTATAGTATATTATTATTCAAATCAACTTTTACAAGTTGTCCTTCCTCTGTAACTGCATTGCAGATGGACTTAGAGCCACAACCATCTTCCACTTGCACTCTCTCTTTTGTGATCCTTTGATTTTCAAGGCAATGAACAAAAACACTAAATCTAGTAGCCTTGGTAGTTTGAGAATGCATTGCATCTTGTAATTGTTGCACTTCATTTTCCAGCTATTGTATTTTTTGACAAGTAACCTTTGATCAAGATTCAAATCCACACCCTGGAATCATCGTCATCATCATCAATCTCTTTCCATGTCTTTCCATTTACATGATTGCTCCAGTTTTAGACAACTTGTCTTTCAGCATCTGTGCATCTATCACATGTTCTTCTTTTAGAATCTCGATAAATGAAACCTTCAACGAGATTTCTCCTAAATCCTTCAACTCTTTGACTTTTTTGTTTAAATATGGCCTACATAACCAAAGGAATAATTCCTTGTGTGTTTCCAATGAGTGTATATCTTGTTCCCATTGTGTACGTCTTTCTTGAACCGGTCTAACCATATGCAAGAATTGTAGCATTATATCCCTGGAATAAGCCATCAATGACCAGTTTGGTACCGAACTAAGTCACCTGACACGTCCAAACCCCCCTCATGTCGCAAATCCTACGTGTCGGACACCAAACGGTAAGACACGTGTCGGATACTCGTTTAGAACGTGTCATGCTCACAGGACACGCGTGTCTTGAAAATAGGACACGTGTCCTACTCAAAAAATGACCTTGACTCATGTTTTCTCATGCAAGTTGTAGCTATGAGGTGTTTCAGTGTACAACTAAGGGTTATTTTGCCTTAATAATTCTATTTAAAGAGGTCCCCACCCCCTCTATTTTACCCACCCTAGTAAAAGTGACATTCTCATTCTCCTTTATCTTTATCTTTCATTTTCATCTTTTTACTTAAATTTTTAACATTACCATTAATTGTTTCAGGATGTTTAAGAGTGGTTCCAACCTCATTGGACTTCATATGGAGAAAGTAGAATTTTAGGTCCCATTCAAAATTCAGCAGACTTAATGGTTTTCAGGATTTCAAGATTGGCAGGATTGCAATGTTTCCACTGGATTCTATCATGTAAGAGGGTATGAAACTGGGATTTAATCAAAAGCACCATACCCTTTATATACCTTGATGTTGGTGGCATTGATTGTTGAACTCTTCTGTAACAACCCCAATAAAAATGTACCCTTCACTCAAGTATAAACTCTTCTATTGAACTCTTCTCTTTGTCATCGTGTCAAGTGACTTAGTAGTGTATCTGCACACCAACCTCTGTCTTATTTGCAGGCACTGGGTAGAAAGAATAGTGGTTGAAGGGAAAGACAAAGATGTGGGATGTGTTGCCTGATGATATGGGTTTGGACAACAGTGTTGAGTTGGCAATGCCATCATTTATGTTAGTAACTTAGTAACTTAGTAGTTACTAAGTTAGTACTAGTTGTATGATTGAATTTGTATCATCGTCATGTAACTGTTTATAGTTTAATTATTTCATTTTTGCATGTGTAATTCATAATTTAAATTTTGATATAAAAATTATATATATATAACGTGTCCTCCGTGTCCTATTTTCGGGGGTCATCATGCCCATGTCGGATACTCGTATTTCCGTGTCCTCCATGTCCCGTGTCCCCGTGTCAAGTGACTTAGGTACCGAACCAGCCGAGTCGTTCTTCAACTCGACCAGTTTGGTACCAAACCGATCACCGAACCAATTCGATGGTCGATTTGATTCGGCCTGCTATCTGCTCGGTTGGTTTCCCTGGTTGATATCAACTTGGCCCGGTTTTAAAAACTAAGCTTGAATCATCCTCCCTCATTACCAAGAATTAAGATTGAATTGAGCTTGCAAATGTGTCACCGTCCTCCTATAGTATATTATTTCACATCAACTTTTACAAGTTGTCCTTTCTCTGTAACTGCATTACAGATGGACTTAGAGCCACAACCATCTTCCACTTGCACTCTCTCTTTTGCAATCCTTTGATTTTCAAGGCAATCAACAAAAACACTAAATCTAGTAGCCCTGGTAGTTTGAGAATGCATTGCATCTTGTAATTATTGCACTTCATTTTCCAGCTATTGTATTTTTTGACAAGTAACCTTTGATCAAGATTCAAATCCACACCCTGGGAATTATCGTCATCATCATCAATCTCTTTCCATGTCTTTCCATTACATGATTGCTCCAGTTTTAGACAACTTGTCTTTCAACATTTGTGCATCTATCACACCTTCTTTTAAAATCTCAATAAATAAAACCTTAAATGAGATTTCTCCTAAATCCTTCAACTCTTGACTTTTTTGTTTAAATATGGCCAACATAACCAAAGGAATAATTCCTTGTGTGTTTCCACCGAGTGTATATCTTGTTCCCATTGTGTACGTCTTTCTTGAACCGATCTAACCATATGCAAGAATTGTAACAATATATCCCTGGGATAAGCTATCAACGAGTGTACCAACACATTCTTCAAAAATTAAGGTATTAGAAGAGGTATCCACTACTCCATCCATCTCAGATCCAAGAACCACCTTCACAATATGATAGATAACAGGAAGCGAAAGTGAACAATTAATGATACCAAGGTTAGATTGATGTTGTTAAGTTGAATCATTGGTTGCAACAGTTAAAAATTTATTTCAGTGTCCATAACACAAAAGAAGAGAAAAAGATTTCATTAGAAGGCCATGCCCTAACCTAGTCAAAAGCCACACAGAGAGACTTAAGCAAGAGGGTGATCCATTAGTAACTAAATGGGAGGCGTTTGAAACCCTTATCAAGTCTCAGTTCTACCATATTGGGTATGTAGAGAACTAATTAATCTATTGGCATCACTTCAAGCAGAGGCAAGGGCAAAGTGTGTAAGAGTACACCATGAGTTCAGAAAAATGGTGATTATGTTGGGTATATCTCCCAAAACTCCATATGTACTCCTCAAGTATCTAGGGGGTCTACACAGTCAAATAATGCTCTTTAAACCTAGGATAGTTGATGAGGCTTGTGTGCAAGCATAGTACATAGAGAATATAGACAATAAGAAAGGATAGCTCCTAGGATGTAATTAGGAGGTCCATTTTGCTTAAACAAAAATTTGTTAAAATGCTCTTTAAAGAATCACTTGGTGTGCACCATTCTTCTAATGTGAATTGATTCAATTTAGGGCAAGAAGCATCTTTAATCTCCACAACCTTACTTGATCATTTGCGAAACTTGTATGTTTATTCACTCATGATTTCAATTTTTATAATATTCATTAATATTTATTATTGAAATTTGGGAAAATGGAAAGGAATACAAAGAACATGAACATTACATGATCCTATTGTTGAGATTTGGGTACCAAGGAAAGTGGTCCCCTTGTGTTTGTGAGTCTCTAACACAAAGGGGGAGAGTATTACCCTCATGCTTGTACTTTATGTTATAATTTCACTTTGACTTTATTCACTTAAGTCTAAAGTGACTTTATTCACTTAAATCATAAAGTGACATTAATTTCACTTAAGTGTGAATTAATGAACATAAAGTGAAACTATGGAAACTTAAGTGCGTTTATGAGATTTAATCTCATCCACTCATTTTGGAGAAAGACTTGAATCTAATTTGAGCCCTTGGTTTTCTAAGTTAACCTTGAGAAAAGGTTAAAGGAGGCTCATTGACACTTGAGAGAGTTGAGTTTGGAAGAAGAGTGCCAATGAGGGTTTGGAGAAGGGAAGGACGCACTTCTTGAGAAGAGAAGGGTGCACAAGGGCTTGAGTTGGTCTTTTTTAGTATAGAGGGCGCAAACAAGCTAGGAGGGCACAATCCAAGGTGAGGAGGTGCACTTGCTTGAGAGAGGGGCGCATCCAAGGTGAAGAGGTGCACTTGCTTGAGAGAGGGGCGCATCCAAAAGGGAAGGTGCACTTGTTGAGGAAAAGGAACCTTGCTAGGGCGCATTTGTGAGAGTAGGGGCACACAAGATAGAGTGGGCACTTTCCTTGTGGGCATAAGAGCGCACTTAAGTATAAGTGTGCATTGAACAAGGAGATAAGGGCACTACAAGATCTTGGGCACACAAGGCAAGTGAAGAAGCTAGCAAGTACTCCAAGGCAAGCACAAGTAAAGGTTAAAGAATAAGGGAAGGCTGCAAAGGCCAAGGCAAAAGGCACACCAAGGCAAAGGGTGCACTAACCAAGGCAGTATCAAGGGAGCTCCATTGTCTTGCTTGAGAAGAGCTCATACTTTGTATCATGTTCCTTTGGTTCTTTTTCTCATTGTAGCATTTGCTTGAGATCTCCATATATATCTATCTCTCTAACTGGTTTTTCCCCATGGGGGTTTTTCTAGGGTCATGTTGACCAAAAACACATTCATTTGTAATGGTTTGCTTAGTATTTTCAACTTGTAAGTTGTTAAAAATTCTAGAGATGTATTTGATGTTTAATGCATGTTAAAGAAGGCTAACTTGGACAGCAAAACTATCCATCATTAAACCTTATAACAAGAGGCACTAAAAAACATAAAATCAAAGCTTAAGGGCAAATTTAAGACTGGGCAAAGTTCAGTTCTGGTGGCTGTTCTGAACAATGAGAAAACTGTCCTAAAAACAGTGAGAAAACAGTTTGAAAGTACCTAGAACTTAGTGCCCAACAAGAGGTCATTTTACAGGCCTGTTGAGCAGCCTTAGGAACCTCAAATTTCTTCACCTGTGAAGTACTGAAATTTTGTTACTATAACATTTGTGCAACGTAGTATATGTTTATTCACTCATGATTTCAAGGAATATGAACATGAATATCACATGATACCATAAAGTACACGAATTAAGTTACTATAACATTTATGCAACGTATATGTTTATTTTACTCCTGATTTCCATCTTATAATAATTTTGGCATCTGGACAAAGAGAAAGTAATAAGAACATTAACCTCAGATAATCATTTGAATTACCGAAAAAATTGGTGAAATTTTATGTTTGGTCTGTTTCTTATTGCATTTATTCATAACTGATGTTAACTGATTAGATTTTGTTACTAGAACATTGAGCAACTTATATGTTTATCTCACTTGTGATTTCAATCTTCTAATAATCTTGAGATATGGACGAAGAGAATGGAATAAGATCATTAGCATCATATGATCCTGTGAATTACTGAAATTTTTGGTGAAAATGTATGTTGGTCTGTTTCTTGATTACATTTTATTCGTAACTGATATTTAACCAGTGGGAAAAAGGACATCAAAATCTTGTGATCAATTAAACATTTTTGAATTATCAAACTATGACGCAATGTACAAACTCTGAATTAAATTTGACGTACCAGATTCTTAATATAATTTTTTCCCATTCTCTTTGCAAACTAATTCATTTCATCATTAACATTTAGGAAAGGGAAAGCCTATGATAAAACTAAAATTCATATGATCCTGTTGTCACAAGATTACATTATATATCTAAGAGGTAGAATTTGGCTTTATCCACAACTCTATAAGAGCACAGTGGCAATAATATAGAAAAAGGTAAAGTTCACATAATAGGAACAGAGAAATCCTAGATAAATGAAAAGCCAAGTGTCTTCACCTACTAAAATTTGATTTCGTCATAGTCAATAATAAGAAACAAAATAAAGACAAGTGTTTTTGAAAGTGCCATTAATTCTTACAGGAACCTCCATAAGAAACACATGATGTATGGCATGCTTGTTCATATGGGGTCCAGCACAGACAGTTCTTCCAATCACACAGTAGAAAGAGTTTTAAGCCTGATACAAGCGCCTAGCAAATATCATAGTATACCATTATATCTACTTGTAATAGCTATATTTAAGGCTAAACGTTCTACGAAATCACAATTTTTTCCGGGGACATTTGCCTGAAATCCGGCGAGAAATTATTAGATTCGTAGATTTGAGTGATTATTTCTGTATAATCCGAGTGCCCCAGGGGTTTTTCAGCACACTGAATCCATTTCTGCATTCAGAAATGGATTTTGAACAACAAAAAATACTGATTCGTGTAAATTTATATCGCCAGATTCTAGTGAAAAAAAACATTTCATTGAATAGCTAGACAACACCTATATTTATTACTAAAACAGAATGACAATGGATACTGTAACAACACTAGTGGTCCAAATACAGTACTTGAAACTGTACAACACTTGTGATCGAAATACAGTACCTGAAACTGTAATAACACTAGTGGTTTAAAAAAAAGGACCTGAAGAGGCATCAGATACAAAATTGGAAGAGTGGTTTTTCCACCCATGGCTCTTTTCACTGAGATGGATAAAGACAAATTGAGCCGGCTATAGCCTGTAATCAATTCCTCTGCTACAGAGAAATAATGGCGATAATTAGTCCCCGATACTTCTTACAAGGTATAACCCAAGTATGGCATTTTATCTTTATTTGCTACAACTCCCTATGATTATGGGGGAACTGTTTTGCTGCTCTGAGATTTTTATAATACTACCACCAGAACAAAATTGCAACCTCTTGAGTTGAGATAGACAAATCAGGACTTCTATCCAAAGTCCTATATATCTACAACTCCCTATGATTATGGGGGAACTGTCTTGCTGCTCTGAGATTTTTATAATACTACCACCAGAACAAAATTGCAACCTCTTGAGTTGAGATAGACAAATCAGGACTTCTATCCGAAGTCCTATATATCCTATGCTCCTGAGTGGCAATGGACATGTCAGTTTTTATCCGAAGAGTAAATTCCTGACAATCTATACCATAAACAGGGGCCTTTTGTCTCGGTTTGAAAACTGATATCACCTACTATCGCTAAAGTGCATTGTTCGGTTTATCTTAGCCTGTGACAGAATTATTAAACCAACGGCGCAACCCTGTGTGGGAGCTTTTCAACATTTTTGCAAGTTGGACTTCGTCCAACCTTTGTATGGTGGTCATAGTTGTGGCAAATTTCGTGTTGGGTCAGGTGGCCCTGTGTAACCATTTTTTCCTTTTGGATAGAGAGTGAACCTCAAAATGACAAACTTTGTCCAGCGCTCCCCCTCTCCTCCAATAGATCGACATTTGTCAATAGTAAGCAATTCTTTCAATTTAACAATAATAGAAACCGTACCTCCAACCAAAAATCAAAAAGAAAATTAAAAGCTATAAGAACAGCACAACAAACTTCAAAAATTATAAATATGAAAAGCCCACCATAAAAATGTCAGTGTTCTACCCAGCTGTTCCAACCAAAATATGTTCAATGTTCGGTTTACTCTTAACCTGTATGTAACAGAATTATTAAACCAACATCGCAACCCTGTATGGGGGATTTTTAACATTTCTGCAATATGGACTTTGTCCAACCTTGTATGGAAAGTATAGTCCTGCCAAACTTCGTGTAGGGTTGGGTGGCCCTGTGTGCCCATTTTTTCGTTTAGAGTAGAGACTGACCCTTCCGAACAACAAACTTTGTCAAGAACTCTCCCCCCCTCGTCCAATAGTCAACATTTGGCAATGGTATACAATTCTTTCAATTTAACAATAATAGAAACCATAATCTCCAACCAAAAAGCAAAATAAAATAATAAGCTGTGAGAAACAGCACAACAAACTTCAAAATATTAAAAGCCCGCCATAAACATGTAAGTGTTCTACCCAGCCGTTCCAACCAAAATATGTTCAATGTTAACAACAAAAATCAATAATACATCCAAGGCATTATCAATACATTAAAAGTGAAATCAGAATGAGAATTTAATGACTTAATTTGACAATATATAGCATCCTCATCAGTTGCACAAAATGTATTGAACCTAATTAATCAATCGCAGCCTATGCACTTTCCTCTTTGACTTCTCTCCAACTAAGGAAAAAACTAAACCAAGCTATCCGCGGCAAAAACAGTTCAACAAAGCTAGTAGTTTACTTCTTCTTCTCAGTAGTTCCAGCAGCCCTGAAAAATATATCAACGAGGGAGTGTTAATTATTTGTAACAACTGAGATTAGATTACCAACAGAAATGTCAAATCAAAATACATCTGTCAATAACTATTAGTTTAAATCCAAAAGAACAAATTTGCAATCAACAAACTCATCCTGAAGCTAACAACAGCAAAAGCAATGCTACAGGATGGATTGTTTAAAGTTTAAACTTTAAACTTGTCAAGAAAATATTTAAAGATATTTACGAGCCAATAGGGTGGTGTTAGGGTGTTGGTTCAATGGTGAACAGGATGGATGGTTCAGCCACCCACAAAAGTGGACTAAATGATTATCCTTCTTAAGCATCACTAAAAATATAGAGAGCATCCACTTAGACAGAATTCAAAGATGGGGGATACAAATCGTCAATAAGAGTTCTTCAAATCCACAAAGGACTGAAATCTCATTAAACTCTAAAAAGCAGCAAATACCAAATAAGTACTCTGCAGCGAGCAGAACAAAATGCACTTTGACTCATTTAGGTGGTTTCCTTAACACCATACGAAGGATTGCACAAAATGTTTTCAAGGACTTGAAAACAAAACCCAGCAGGGTCCAACAACAGTAAAAGTGATCTCAAAAAATTGGTTGCAAGGTTCAGGATCAAGGTTGGGATCAGAAAATATATGTATTAAGCAGAATAAACAAAATTCAAATGAGTTCTCCAGATCTGGTTAAGAATAAAGATGGCAGGCTCATTTATCTAATGGATTCAAACCACTATTGGATTGAATTGAGATAATTACCAATAAGCCAATGAAGAAGTGGAAGTGAATATTCTCAACTGACTAATGAATCAGTTCAGTTTTTTATTGAAACCACTCCGGCATTCTACATATGGATGGCTATGCCTCTGCAAACGCTATCAAATTATGTATTCTTATTGTTTATAAAACAAAGGGGGGCTTGGGCCTGTAGGTGAGTTGGTCAAACCACCCTCCTCCAGACACTTAACGACCCGGGGAGGTATTGGATTCAAGTCCAAATGCTGCCCATTCTGGATACTTGCACTAGCGCGGGGTTTACTTCAGCAAGGTGGCTGTTACCCAGTACAGCAGGACCCTGGATCCACTGAAAGGTACTGTCCACCAAGTGCCTGTCATGGCAGGCCAGAGGAATGTAGACCAAGCCATAAAAGGAGGCTGAATCTCTATGTGGGAGGACCCTGGATACACTGAAAGGTACTGTCCCCCAAGTCCCTGTCATAGCAGGCCAGAGGAATGTAGATCAAGCCATAAGGGGAGGCTGAATCTATATGTGGGAGGACCCTGGATCCACTGAAAGGTACTGCCCCCCTAGTGCCTGGCATGGCAGGCAAGAGGATTGTAGACCAAGCCATAAGGGGAAGCTGGATCTCTATGTGGGAGGACCCTGGATCCACTGAAAGGTACTGTCCCCCAAGTGCCTGTCATCGGGTCATTGATGGCAGGCCAGAGGATTGTAGACCAAGCCGTAAGGGGAGGTTGAATCTCTATGTGGGACCAAAAAAACAGAGGTATCTCCCTGGAGATAATATTTCTCTACGGATTAATGTTAGAAGGGTTGATCAGAAACTTACTCGCTGGGCTTTCTATGAACGAAGTGCTGCTCTCTATGGACTATAAGTAGGTCTGGGATTGGCATCATTAGATCCTATGCCAAACATCAAGTAACAGAGAAGAGGATTCGGGTACAGCCTTACACAGTAGGGTTGTCTTTCTTTTGAGTATTGGCATTGTTTTCGTTAAAATAACGACAGCACGTAAGAAAAACCCAAACTGCCCTGAAAGAGATTCGAAATCTTGCTAGACTAGTAAAATCCAGGACTTATACCAAACAACAAACGTATTTTAAAACCCTAGTAACCAATGAGAAGCCACAAAATTTGACCCGTGAACGGAATGGAGTTCTTAGCCATACCTCATCTTTCTGAGGACGTTTGACATCTCCTCTCGCTTCTTCTTGGCCCTCTTGTGAGTTCCCAGCTTCTTCTTCGCCACTTTCAGAGCACGCTTATCCTTCCCCACTTTTAGCAGCTCGGTGATCCGCTTCTCGTAAGGGGCAAAGCCTGCTACTTCCCTTATCAACTTCCTCACAAAGTCTGTTCGTTTGCTCCTCTTCTGCAGAAATGAACAAGTACAAAATCCCGACTAAATCGATAAGAATACTGAACTCCAGGACCGGGAAAAAACAACCCAGATGTCCATCAAAAGAAAACAGAAAGCATTTACCCCTTTGTTAGCGGAAGGGCGGGGAGCGAGCTCGCGCTTGGTAACGATGTGCCCTCTGTTGAGCCCTACGAAAATCCCTGATTTCGGCTGCGCAGGCGCCATGGTTGCTTCCTTCTACTCTTTCTTACAAGAAAAGGAGAAGGCGAGGTACTTCTAAATAAAATGCAAATTCACCCTGCCTAACTAAACTAAATTAAATGAAATTTATGTTTTTAGGTCAATGTTGAGGTTGCAGATGGTATAGGACAGTCTCGGTGGATTTAACATGTAGCGCAATTCCTAGTCATTATTCATTCATTAAAAAGTTCCACATAGTAGTAACAAGGGCAGCGAAGCAGCGTAGTCCCTGCCGAATTTAATGCAATTAAATGGAAGAATATTCATAAGGCAAAAATATTCCAATGTTGAAGTATGATTACAATAGCATTCTAATGTTGTAGTATGAGAAAATGCAGTTTTGTGAATTTTATAAAGAAGTATAGTTGCAAACTAGAGTAGAATGTTGTGATTTGAGTTTTCTTTAGTTTTGGTGTGTGAGGCATTTTGAAGTTGGTGTTACTCATTTTATAAATGAATGTGTTGTAAGGATTATGTGGTTACAATAAAGTGTTGTGAAGATAATTAAAAAAGAAGGAATAAATAAATTTAATTAGAAAACAATATTGTGCAATTAGATGGTGTGATGCAATTGAATGGTAAATATTCTAATGAAAGCTAATTTATTGTGTGATTGATTTTATTGGATTGCTGACATTGTACATAACAAAAGAGAAGGAAGCGAGATGTGATTTAATGCATGATTCCCCATAAGCTAGGAATTTTTTTCATGGTAAATATTCCAAGGTAGCATTGGACAAAAGATTACATTTTTTGATAAGCGAAGTGCAA
>JASDQU010735900.1:170745-183768 GCA_032191745.1 Picea mariana | reverse complement strand
GGGGGGGGGGGGGGGGGGGGGGGGGGGGGCGCTCCCCCGCAGCCTAGTGCTAAACAATGAGGCAAGAAGGTGAGATCTTGTAAAAGACCTACAAAATACTTTGCAAACACTAATAAAAGCAAATCACATAAACCTATAGCAATACTACTACAAATTTATTCCTAGCAAAATACTTTGCTCAGGGTTCTTCAAGTAAAACAATGTGAAGAAAAAATAAACAAAACTTTGCAATATTACCTCACTAAGAGAAAATACCATACAAGAGTAGCCAAAAAGCACCAAGAACACCAAGAGAACATCAAGAGATCCTCCAAAGCTTCGCTTTATTGCTCAAGAGAATGGTTGCAAAATTGCAACAAAAATTACATGAGAGAAATGGGAGAGAGTGAGAGAGAGTGGGGAGAAATTTTGGTATAATAGAGTTGTTGTGAAAACTTCATGTCAAAATGAGGAGAAGGGGCTTCCTTTTAAAGGAGGGAAAGAGGAGAGACCCCTCTTGGACAAGTTACAAGTGTCACCCATCCAAGAGAGAGAGAACAAGTCAAGGGGGGCGCACTTTTAGGGTTTTGGAGTGAGTTAGGGTTTGAGGGGTGAGATGTGAGGGGGGAAAACTCCTTTCCTTTTGTCCGAACCTTTGACCAGGCTCTAGGAGGGGCGCACTTAGGGTTTTAGGCCCTCTCTCACTTTAATTTTCATTTTTCCCTAAGTTCATGATGAAGGGGGGTACCCCTCTCACTAGGGAGACTCAGTTTAAGTTGTTGACTTGTCATGGGGGGTTTTTCTAAGTGGATTTTTACTTTTCCAACTCAGGAAATACATTAGAAAACATTTCCCCACTTCTTTTCTTGACTTTAGACAATTTTACAATTTTTTACTTTTTTACCTTAACCAATTATTTGTCGACTTTTGACTGACTTGGACTCCTCATGGACAATGACCTAGCAAAACGTGTCCAATTGAGTTGAAACCTGGTCCAACGGTGTAGGGGGTCATAAGCCATTTTATTTGAGTACTGACACCCCTATACAAAATCCCCAAGGACCAAATTTTTACATTTTTCATAAAAATTAATTAAAATTTATGTTTTACGGAAATTTTTAATTATTAAAAAATCCTATCAAAACCTAACGAAATTTTGCAAGACTCTAGGAGATGTCTAGCATGGTCATTTACAACCCTTATAGACCTTAGTCACCCACTGGGCTTGATCATTAGAACGTCTTTCACCACTTAGGAGGATTATTGAGTGAAAAACTCAAGAGTAATTAAAATCGTTGAAAAGCAAGATTAATTACCTGAAGAAAAAAACACTCGATGAAAGGACTTCCCTAATGATAAAGTCCTAGGAAACTAAATTATTAAAACTTGACCCATGCTAACATATTACAAAATTATCCCACGCGGGGGAGCGGAGTCCGGACATTCCATGGACACAGAAAGAAGTGTTGGGGTGCAAAATTGACCTGCTGAGCCATAAGTCTTCAAACTTGTCGTATCACAAGGTACATATCTTCATGATACATGACGTTGACACCTAGTTGAAATAGGTGGTCAACAGGCCCCATTTCTATTTTGTAGTTGACAAGTTATATGGACAAATCTATCAGGGTAGCCTCATATAAAATGGCTCCCCTCACATTTCATTTTATCATCATCTTTTCTCACCATTTATGAGAGTACTTCTAAAATCTTCGCCCTATAAGGATTACTAGCTCTTCTCCTCTTATGCGTTATGCTTGGAAGGTCAACATGTGGATGGTTTTGCTGATTTTGGATGGGAATTTCTGCAATTAGGGTTTTATCTCATGGTTTCTTTGATGAAGTAAGTGAATTTTCTGCAATTAGGGTTTTATCTCATGGTTTCTTTGATGAAGTAAGTGAATTTTCTGCAATTTGTTCTTATGCTATTAATGTTTCATGGTAAATTTGTTATTTTATGCTAGACATCTTGTTTGGTGAAACCCTAAGAGAGGAACATAAGTGCTTCTTCCTCTCACAAGGTGATTTTTGTCCAAAATTTGTGAAAGAGTCCTTACTAGGGTTAGAACCCTAAAGTGCTAGACTTTTGATTTTTGACCTAGTTGAAGCTGCAAATGTGCTTGCACCCTAGAAATCCTTCTCCTCGAGATTCAAATCCTAAGGCCCTGTTATCCCCTAACCTAGGGATAACTAAGGAGATCATGTCTCGAGGCCCACAGGTCCTAGACATGGAGTGCCTAGAGCTAGACGACTTAAGCATGGCCCCGGAGGGCCCGTCTTTTCTTTAGTGCAGTCCACATATCACCAGCAGTAGTATCCATCACACCGTCTTGGTCCTGAAATGGAAATGAGTCTTGCTCCAAGAGGTAATAAGTCTGGGTATCACAGTATATATCGCTCCGATTTTTAAAACATTTAAACATGTTGCACTGAATATTTCTGGATTTCATAACGTTTGCTTAACTTTATGCTCTTTGCCTTGTTCGAACCTGGGAGGGTCACATGGTGCCCTAGTAAGTTGGTTTCCTTTTAGGATAGGTTGTTACCTAGTGGATCTATGAAGAGTCATCGCATGTTCCCTCCATACTTACCATTTTCCATCTTTATCCCCTCCATCTATCCACATTTTTGGGCATTGGGGAAGGCTCCACTTGGAAAGGGTTGTACCTTACCTCATGGGAAGAAGGGGCTAAAGGCCCAGGGGAAAATTTAGCTGGAAAAAGTTAAGAGACAAATTTAAACCTTCGAGATGCTTCGCCCAGGGATCCTCGAGAAAGCACTGAAATGCTTTTCAGCAAGAAAATGGGACCCACATATGAATAAAACACTCAAGGAATTTGTTGGTGGATAGGAGGTCTCATCATGAGCCGACCTATCATGACCATGAACATGTAGCCGTATGACACTACCACCCAACTGGTTACCAAGCTAGGGTAGTGGCTCTTGGTTGCATGGCCAAGAGAAAGGCAGTCTCATCACGAGCCAGCCTTCTCATTTCCATGAAATGTTTGTCGGTGATACTGCCATTAGTTGGTCACCAAGCCAAGGTGGTGGCCATCGACTCTTTCCTTGTAGCATGAAGAAAGAAAGCTAAAAGAAATCAAAAATAAAAATAAATGGCAATCAGTGGGCTTGGAAACATTTGCATCCATGACAAGGTGCAGCTCACCCTCAACAAAGGCACCCATAGGTGAGTGTTACATTTCCCTGCTATCACATGCACCCCATGCCCAAATTTTTTTCCCTCACAGCCTCATACGTTTGCATGATTTGGATCAAGCTCCACTAGGGAAAAGAACTTGACTTAAGGGAGACTGGCCCAATAGGACACCCTGAGACCATTCCAAACCCTAGAATTGTCAAGTTGCATAATGTTTTGAGCATTTGTTTCGGTTTAGGGGGGTTTGATGCACATGTTTGGGAGTTTTAATTATTAGATGTGATTTACGTATTATGATGCCTGTGACTTATGGACCCCTAGAGGGCGTACTTGTTGTCTTTGCAGGACCTTGCCTGGTGAACAGATACATGGAGAGATGACTAGCTCAGACCTACATGAGGGCTCAAAGCCCATTTGATGGATGAAGATGAAGGGGTTCTTCCAAGAAGAAGAAGGGCGTTGCCTTTGGAGGCACTTTGGTGGACCTAGACCCAGGAGGTTGTTCCTTTCCCACCTGACTGTCGACCTTTGGATGCCCTGGACGTTTCTACATGCAGTGATTGTCACCTTGGGGGTAATCCTGAGGTTATTGGCACGTGTGGGCAGGTTTTGGCCTTTGGAGGCCCAACGTTTCACTCCCTGAGCCCAATGTTCCATGACAGAGGTCCAACATCACCCTAGAAGGGCATGACGTCACCCCTAGGAGGGTCTTTACATGCAAATTTATTTTATTTTGTCCATAATTTAATTTTGTAAGAAACTGGCCAGGTCGACCCTGATATTTTGACCTAAAATAATTAAAGGTCAAATTTTGGTATAAATAAACATAAAGTGACATTCATTTTATCATAACTCTGACTTGGGAGAGTGGAGGTCTGAAATCTTCGCCCTACTAAGGGTTATTGGCTGAAATAAGGAAGGCGCTACTCTTTTAAGGCTTGTTTCTTCGCATTTGGATCAATTTATTGAAGTATTTTGGCAATCTAGCATTGTTTTACATGATTATTCTTGGTGCAATTAAGTAGATCTTTTACTTTATCATTGTTAATGGTTATGGTAATGGTTTGCTTGTTTATACAAGATTATGAAATTGCATGTTTTAATTGATGCTTGAAGTAAGAAACTTAAGGTGTTAACTTTCTTGTTTTTCATTTGCCAAGTGTCATTGAATTGGTCTATAACTAGTGCAACCTCTAGAGCCCTAAAGTGCTAGCACTTTATAGGTTGTGGTTAAGTTATTTTGCATCATACTTTCATCCATAAAAGTGCCTACACCCTAGCTACCTCCCTTCTTGTGGTCAAGAGTCTAGGAGGACTAAAGATATTACTCCCCCTAAACCTCTTTTCCCTCTTAGGTTTTGTGCATAATCATATGTTATCAGCCCTAGAAAGAGCCGCCAACTTTGACTCCATTATCCCTAGAAGGTACTAATCTTTATTCCTTACCTCTTGACAAAAATCATCAACCTACACTCAAACCTTAAACCTTTCTCCTTTTACTAACTACAATTAACACTAACTTAGTTTAGCAGACTGACCTTATTTGCTGCTGTCATAATCACTGCTACAGCCATCATCTAGCAGCCTGCTCAAGCTCACTTGACCATTTAAATCAACCCAGAATTTGTATGAGGCAAGGTATAATCAATCAGAACTAAAGTGTGCATTTAATTGCCTATCTAAAGTACATTTCTGAAGGTTTACTATTCGCTGTCATTACTTTTGATTTGCTGCTGTTACATTCAATTTAGACATTCTGTTAAAGGTTAATTGCTAGCTGGACCTTTCCAGAATTTGTGTATGACATAGTACTATCAATCAAAGGTTAAAGTGTGACATCTTATTGTCATTTAATACATTTTCTGAAGGGTATATTGCTGCTGTCACATTTTTATCTTGCTGCTGTTACAACTGTTGTTATAACCATCTTAGGCAGCTTGTCAAAGTTCATTTGCTAGCTAAACTAATTCATAATTTGCATAAGACATAGCATTATCATTTAAGTGTTCAAACTTTTCATTATATTGTCTTTACAAGTGCATTTTCTGGAATATATTGCAGCTGTCATCACTCTATTTAATGTTGTTATACATTTATTATTTGCTGCATACACTTGTTTACCAGCATTTTGTTACAAGTTTACTGTCTTGTTGAAGCGTCAATATCATTAGTTGCTTGTAAACTGCCATAACGTTTGTTGTTGTCTTGGTTAAGGGCAGGTATTTCTCTCTTCCCCTTTGCTTCACCTTTCAAGACGTAAACCTGATTTGAGTGACCTAGAGAGAGGGGTGGTTTACTTCATACTTTTTCCCTTCATCAACCCACTAGGTCTTGGGACGTCCCCCTTGGAGTAGAGTCATCTTCCTCCTAAATAGAAAGAGGTACCCTGTTGAGGTGACAGTGACAGGATTACCTCCGTGTTACGCCAATCTCCGCCTACTTTCCTTTAGGATTTGGGCAAGTACAGATTATGCGATAACAAGCCCAAATATGCTTGCACCTTAGGGTTTGAATCCTACCTCTTGGTTGCAACTAGATCAAGTTTCAAACTTAGTTGCATTTGTTGTTATAAGACTCCATAACTCTTGAAAAGCACTAGTTTCAAAGCATTCTCATGGTAAATTGTTTGACAAACTCATTCTCTCGACTCTGTTAAGCATTTTACTAACCTAACTAACTAACACTAACATTAGCAAACTCTTTAGATAAGTAGTTGTTGTTACAAAAGTTTGTTACAGCCATCTGATAACACTCTAATTTGCTGCATACACTCTTGTAAAGGTGGCCTAACTTATTCAGATAGTGCATCTAACAATTGGATATTATTCTAGTGGAAGTATGCTAAGTTTTCATGGGCAATTGTTGCATTTCTGAGCACTAATTGTTGTTGCTGTTATAAATCATTTACTGTTGTTATATCATTGTTTACTGCTGCAAATTTATAACAGCCATTGCAACTTGTCTACTGTCTTAAAAGAGGTATTAATTGCATGTTTGGACTTGGAAATAATCATATATATTTTGTAAAGTGTTCTGGTTGCGGGCAGGTGCTCAAACAAATTCATACCTCTTCTACTACCTTGACCTAGACCAATCTTTCGGTGATCAAGAGAGGGGATAGTAGGCTTGGCTACTATACTTGCTACTTTGATCCCTGGAGGTCACTAGGGAAGCCTCCCTTGTGGTGGACCTCTTCCATCACTAAAACGAGGAAAATTCTTACTAAGGTGACAGTGGTAGGATCTGCCATAGTTATGCAAGATTTGGGAATCTTGTGTTGAGCTTTGCACAAGTACAAATCCTGTGATAACAGTAATCATTAGGAATGTCAAGCTCTTACCAGTTACAGCTAGAAAAGATTGACACAAAAACTTCAATATAAAGTTTGAAGAAAATTGTGTGAGCTCTAAACCTTCTCTAAACTAAATAGAACTGAAATTTGTTCATCACAAGGAAATTTTCAGTTGATTTAGTGTAGAACTGCATTCCAACTCGTGCTTTGAAGACACCTGGGAGATTGACAGCTGTGATCTTAGAACATGTAAAATGCCAAACGAGTCAACTTCCGTGTAGTATGGGGTTTAAAAGAACTTACTATCAGATGGAAACAATGATTTTATGATCTGCAGAAAGCATAAGGATAGATCTCTCTATCAAAACAACTATTTAGAAAAGCTTTGTGCACAACATAAGACAGGACCGAAAACCAGTTCACATGTTATACATTACTGTAGCAATTTGATGTTGTTGGACATTACTATTGTAAGTGACACTTTACTTATCTGTCAATGCAACTGTCACAAAATGTTTCTTACCAAAAGTATTATTAGATTATAATGAGAACTGAAGATATGCATGGACCAAAACCTGACAAAAACCAGAAATAATAAGCCTGCCTCAATTCTATTAAAATATAGGATGCTATTACCTTTTAAGTGCACACCACCAGAGGCACAGATTTATTTAAGAAAAAAAATGACAAGAAAATACTTGAATCCACTTACCTCCACTGCTAGTCTCGCCAATGTGACTTTCTTCATCCTCGCGGGAAGGTTCTTTAAATGATATCCAAAGCCACAAAAGATATACAAACCATGCTGCTGCCATGACCCAGCCAGGTAGCGTATTTTCATTAAGAGTGATTCCAAAAAATGACTTATTAATCTGGAGGATTCCGGCAAAAGCAGGTCCACCAGCCATTCCTAGTGCACTGGCACTTACAAATGCAGCAGAGGCCTTTAGGCGTGTTTTCAATGGTACACAGTCACTGATGTATCGTCTATTGACAGCTCTTGCAGAACCTAAACTGCAATGGGAAATTTTCCATGCATCAAAAAGGCATCAAAGCTTGCAATTTTTATGTACTTCAACATTATTTTAATATTGAAGATATACAAAATATGATAATTTAAAACAGGAAGAAAAACTTCTCATTTTCGTCTCACTAAAAATAACATGAATGTAAAATATCATTCCCAGTATAAACCCTGGAACATCTTCAGCTCATGGGGACCTTTCTGTGTCTAGCATCTCACCAAAGACAGTATTTGCTAATGGTATATTTTCAAATGTCTTTCATTATTTCCCATTCCCCTCCCATATATGTCATGTCCATTGCGGTAAGGCCATGCAATTTCCATTAAAAGGCTAGCCGCTACTCATTGAGTACAAAACCGTAAATGGAATTACAAGGTAATCATACTTCAAGTATATAGCATGCACACTGTTGTAAAATCTGAGTGAAAAGTACCATGTCATCAGAGGTTAATACAGTGAAACAAAATCCAAAACTGGGTTTCAGTTAACTGAAAAAAATCAGATGATTTAGACCTACCCTATTGAAGGGCAAAAACATCAGAAAAACGTATGTTGTCCCTACATTGATTAGCTCCTTGCCGTATAGGAAAATTGATTGGCATTGTGAATAATTTGTAAAAACATATTTCACCCATAGAGGGATAACAAGGGATGAGTCAATTCTTGTTACAAAGGCACAAAGATCTCCCATCCCACCTAGTATAAGGGGAGCAGCCACCAAAAATAATTGAGAGTAGCTAGAGATGAAAGCTTATAACATTACATGAAGTATCCATTGTCTCCTTTGGAATTGAACCGATAGCCTATTTCTGATAAGGCAAAGGTCGAAAGTCCAAGCAACACCAGTGTGAAAAATAAAGACTAACTGGACTGTAATGATGGAGACATGGTAAAAGATATGTGAAACGAGTACCAGTTCCTCTAGATCTAGATTATAACATCCCTATAATCAGAATACATACATGTCCAAAGATGGAAATTAAACTGGCCACTGTCGACAAAATTTCTATCACCAAGGAAGTTGAAACATGCAAGATAAAGGAATTCAGAATGGTAAAAATTATTGAGTTTTAGGTGGCAAAATCATTATAGAGATAATTAATTTTATGTGCAGAATAAAGCAATGTTCATCATCCACATCTGGCCAATAAATACCCTGGCTGTAGTATGGTTACAGATTCTGTATCACATATAGAAGATTTTATATTGCAATATTTCATATTGGGTCTAGATATACAATGTCTATGGTGGATGATAGAAGCATATAAATAGAACCTGATGGTTAAAGGCCATAACCCATTTTAATAATATGTGATGTTTGATATTATCTGGTACATATAATAATATATATCAAGGATAATAGCACAGTATGTAATTTTAGTGCTTATATAATAATTCAGCCCCTCTTGAATTAATTCCACCTTGAAGCATATAGAGAGACAGGTGTTGTGTTTGAATGGCATCCCTTTCCCCTGCAGTTTCTTCGTTTGGCATATTTCTCCTCTTGATAAGGTAATAACCAATCTATTTTTATCAGAAGAGATTTGGTATATGTATTCAGATTATACCAAATTGCTTTCTTTATTGAGTATCGAAAGTCTAGTATGGATGAACTTCAGAGATTGCCTCCTGAGTTTTCCTTTCAAATAAGACACGTGGAAAAATCATTCAATTTTCCAGCACTGGGAATATCTAAAACGTAGGCATCTCACCCTAATAAATTTTTAATTTGATATGTACCATAGATTTTTCGAGATAATTTTTTTTTATGGAATATTTTAATGAATGTTTCTTGTAAAAGGTTGAAAACACAAGTAAACCAATTGCCTGCTTGTAATTCTTATTCTATACAATGCAAGTTTGTTTGATTAATTCAGCTACACTTGCTTTCCAGATGATGTTTAATTACTCAAATAATCTCCTCGGGTTCATCTAACTAATCTATAATGACACGGGGACACGTCCCCGCACCTGCAGGAGGCATCTCCTGTGTTTATCCGTCCCAGGGCATGGGGGACATGATGGGGCATCCTCAATTGGAAGAGGATCCCTTCAACATCCCCCACGTCCCGTGGTGTCCACTGCCAAAATGGGGGACATCCCAAACATCCCTTGATGGTACAAATGATTTCTTGGCGCTCCCTTGTCCAGCCGGCACGAAAATGTTTCTCCCTTGTCCAGCAGGCACCAAAACAGACATTTTGGTGCCAAACCAGCCCTGTGTTGACCCATTGTGGGCTAGCTTGGCACAATAACAAAAAATTGTGCTCTACAGCATTTTTCAGGTTAATATTGCATCAAACATTTTGAGATAATGAGTCTTGTTATCTTGCTACAAAAAAAAAATTCAAGAATAGAAAGGCAAGTGAGTAGACTATGTTCAATAGTAACTCAAAAATGTTTTCAAGTCACTTGTTTAAATAATGATAAGCATTTATTTAGGTTGAAATTTATAAATATTGTATTTTAGAACTTACATAACAGTGTCAGAACATTTGCAATTAAATGGTTGCATGAAACTTGAGAGCATCCATAGAGGAAAAACAAGTCCATTCTCACCTGCTCAACAATGGATTTTATCAAAATTTGTGTCTTTCAAATGTGTAAACTCGTATACCAACTGTGAGAGTATTGCCAATGCACACAACAAGTTAGACAATGTCTGAAAGAATCAGTGTTACCAACATCATGTCGTTGAAAATATCACCGAGGGTCCGGAAAAGAAAATATCGGAAACATCGGGGAAAATATCGAAAAATATTGGAAAATGTCGGCAAAACTAACATATAGAAAAATATCAGGAAAATATTGGAAAATATCACCAGCCCCTCCAAAATACGATAATATCACAATATTGGAGATAATATCGCGATGTTGGTAACACTGGAAAGAATTGCAATCTTAAGGAATTCCGTTGTTAAAGGGTATGGATCTCCCTAGAATACATCATTTGAAAATTCTCTTAGAGACTTTCACCAAATGTAACTTGTATGCATATGGCCAAATACCTTCACAGATCTCCTTTTGCACTCAAGGCGGTTGTTGGCCTTTCCTTTGTGCAAGAAGAGAAGGAGATCCATGGTTGCATCCTCAAAAATGGATTTGAGATAGAAGATTTTGGGGAATTCTCTAATAGATATGTATGCCAAATCTATGATGCTAGAGGTTACACGCCATGGGTTTGATAGCATGTATAAAAGAAAAAAATTTGCGATCTTAATATCCACCCCCTAGAAGTAGAAGTGGTAGTTAAAGAGGATATTCTTCAACCTCTTTAAGATCATGACCTCTATTTTACCGAGGTTGATCGTCAACTATTGAAGATCACAAAAGCTCGATAAGACATCTAGTTGTCTCTATAAAACCTTCATGGTGGAGGCCAAGAGAACCACATCATCCACAAAGAGGAGGATGGAGATCAAGAAATTGTGGAGCAGACAACTATCGTCGGGTTGGATATGCTTATGAAGGAAAGACTCCAACTCATCAATATAAATCCCAAATAATGTAGGGGAAGGAGGGCACCAATGCTTCACCCCAATAGTGCTCTTGATAAAATCTAACACTCCCTATACTATGTGAAGGCGAAAGAACAAACTCATAAAAACACATAATAGCCTAGAGATGGACCTCTGAGATGCCAATGTCTCTAAGTCTCTAGAACATGGCCTCTTTCAAGATTGAGTCAAACGCCTTTTAAAAGTCGACAAAATAATAGAAGGCTTTCGAAGAGAGATATTTCGCCTCCTTGATGATGTCTTAGAGAGTGAGGATATGATCAATGGTTTGGTGCTTAGATCAAAAACTTGCTTTTCCTTTGGCTCAAAATTGTAGGTGATGGGCAGTAGCATAGAGCTTTGAGAATGTGTGGCCTACCATGATCATCCATTCAAAGCAACACTAGGCCTCAAATTATGAATTGGGTGAACTATATGATGGGACCATGTCTAAGGAAACACTAAGCCAAAAAACATGGTTAAATAAATTAGCTATGTATAAAGAACAAAATGAATACCCTATTTGACGAACTCGACCTGGAACCCCTCCACATCTGCCACTCTACTAGTATTCATCTCACATATTGCATGTCAAATATCAGTATAGTAGAACAAGTGACAAGATGATAGGGAAAGGTGGTTAGAATAGGAGGCTACCCAAGTATATCATAGAGGGTAGTCTTATGGGCGAACATGACTTGGGAGTCAAGATTAGTAGGAACCCCGGAATGGTTAGGGAAGAGGGTGTGTCGGAAGATTTTAGGCGAATGCCATAGGGGCATGTGCAATTCACATCTCCTTTATGAGACGAAGAGGCGTTTCCTATATCGAAGGAGGTAACAATAATATTTCAAAAAATGTCAGTAGGAGGTGGGATCATGGAAGAAGGCGTGACAGAGTTGTTTGTGACGTGCTTTGCACTCCTTGTCATATTGTCAATTCATAGGGCCAAGGAGTGGGAGGGTGACCTAGTGATATGGGGATAGTAACTAAGAGTTGCTTCCCAAATAGCTAAAGAGAGGTGAGCATATTTGGAGGAGGTCAACTGAAGGGACAAGAATTTGGAAAGGGAAGGCAAGGTGCAGTTGCCTCTCACTTGACCTACACAGCCCCAATCTGGTACATAGCCCCTCCTATCATCCCTCCTCTCCACAAACTCTGCTACAGGAAACCCTCTCGACTTCCCTTCTGCAATATGCCATAGAAAACATCCCTCTCTGCCCTCTTCTGCAATCTGCTACATCCCTCTCGACCCTCTTCTCTTGCTGCTATTGGAGACCTCACAACCTTCTCTCGGTCTTCTTATAGCTTCTTCAAATCTTGTGTCAAAATCACTGCTGTAAATGTCGGCGATATATCGGATATGTCGTGACATTTCGTGAAATTTTATGGGTGCCGAAATTTTCGGTGTAATATATCGCGACATTTCCGACACTTTCAAAGTGTCGCGACACTATCACTAACCCACGACATATTCCCATTAACTCGCGAGTCGACGGAAAATGTCGGCCTGCTCAATTTTTTTGCCAAAAATTAAATGCGTGAGGGGTTTTAAAGCCCGCGGGTAGCGTTTTTTGTTTTCTATTTCACTTGTGAAGTGTGAGAGAGCAAGAGAGGTGTGAGGAAAACCATTGTGCATCTATCCAAGGAGGAGAAAGCCAAGGATTTTGCTTCCATTAGCGCCAGCGAAGAGATCTAGATTTCCAGGTATGATCAAAAACGTTTTTTTTTTCATTTGTTTGAAGATTTGAACTTTCTTTTTTTTTATTTTTAGAGTTAGGCTAGGGTTTGGATTGTGCAATGTGCCTCTTCTTATTGTTTTTGAATGGAAGATTCAATCATTCTAAATTTCTAATTCATCTATCTCTTATTAGTAATTACTTAACCTTTGCATTATGGTGTGTTTATTTTGGTTTTTTTTTGTGCCATAGGTTTAATATTTTCATCTAAAGAAAATGCCGAAGGCATTGGATCCAATGTGGGTGTATGGTACACCAGTGCAACTTCCCAATAGACAAATATTGACATGCAATCTTTGCGGAAAAAAGATTTATTCCGGAATTAGCCGCT
>JASDQU010735900.1:120042-170645 GCA_032191745.1 Picea mariana | reverse complement strand
AAAAAAATTAAAAAAATTGAAAAAAATGATTGTTTTTGTATTTTTTTGAGGTCTTGCCGACATATTCCGACATTTTCCGCCGATGTCGCCGACATGATCTCTACCCCACCCTCGCCGATGTCGCCGACATGATCTCTACCCCACCCTCGCCGACACTTACCCCGACACGACATTTACAGCATTGGTCAAAATATAATTCCTGATCTACTCCTTCAGAGTCTATGAGGCTCTGATACCATGTTAATTCTTGAATACTAGATCTGATTTGATCTTCCTAACAGTTTTATAACCAGAAAAATTACTTAACATGGAAAATATATTTTTGAACTATTGAAAACAAATACACTGGTATTCTTAACAATAAAACGCAGTGGAAATGCAAGTAGAAACATAGTCACACCAATGTTGCCAGAGCGCAGAGCGAAGCGGGAGCATTTTTAGGAAGCGGAGCGTCGAGAGCATCATTTTCAAAAAATCCTCGGGAGCGAAGCATCCCGGAAGCGTCTATTATATATATATATATATATATATATATATATATATATATATATATATATATATATATATAAAATTTTATATATATTGCGTTTATATTTAAAAAACATGCAAAAAGACAAATTAGTTGTAGAATGTATGAAAACATGCATATTTGTACATTGTAACATTAAAATGGAATCCATAGTAGTAAGTAGTAGTACATCAATGATTAATCATTCGAGCATCAACCATCTAGAATCTAGCAATTACAAAATTACAAACCAACATACAAATTTTTAAGCCATATAATAGAAAGTAGACCATTAAGTTATGGAATGAAATCAATCATCTAGCAACTGTCAACAATAACATGCGTCATGACCAAATAGTTATGATTACAAAATAGGCCATTTGCACTGAATTATGGAGATCGAAAGGTCCAAAACAATAAAATTAAATTGTGCTAGACTCTAGAGTCTAGTTGCTAAATGCTATGAATCTATCATCTATAGACTGACATGTAAAGTAATGAAGCGCCCCATGGAGCTTTCTGTCACTAAACCATTTTGTAACTCTCCAAGTCACATTTTTTTGCAACATCTTTGAAGTACAGGATTGGTTTCTTGGTTTAACTGTGCTAATCAATTTAAGGTAATTCACACTTCCACTCTAATCTATAATGACTTAGCTCAATTGACTTTAGGGTTTCCCCCTAGGCTAGGGTAGTTTCCTAAGTCCTTAGTCTGAATTCATAGAAACAAAGCCAGTGTAAGATCCATAGAGAGTAACTCTATAACATACCATGAGAGCAACTCTATAACAGCATTTATTACAGATTTTTAGCACAATCCACAGTGTTTGATTACCATATTTAAGTCATAGAATCAGAGCCAAGGTAAAGTTCCACAAATGTTGTTAAAGAAATAGAAGAATAGAGCAATAGGCCAGCAATATTCATTAGGAAGAGCCCATTTTGCACCTCAGAGCGAGCTTCTGAAATCCGAAAGCGGGCTTCCGGAGAAGCTTCCATGGAGGATTCGCTCGAAGCAGGGTTCTAAGGGTGGAGCGAGGGGGGGGAGGGAGCTTCCGGTAACACTGAGTCACACATATATGACACAGTTGTTTACCCTAGAAACCCTACTCAGGAAAACCAACATTCAGTTTTTCTTTTATTATAGGCCCACAGAGAATTCAAAAAATTACAACAGCAATTCAAAAAACCTATAACTCAGTTTTTTGTCCTGAAAATCCGCCCACAGAAATCAGCCCCTACTCGGCCTCTGTTGCAGAACTCATCCCTGCAAAAACCTTAGCTCGCGACCCCTCCTACTCATACAGCAACGTACGGAACAGCCTGCACAGATCTCCCACGTGTGGTTGGTCCCTTTTCTTGTCGGATTGCAAACTCGACCACTCTCCCACTCAGATTCCCCTTGTTGTTTGTTGTCTTCTCCTTAGCCACTGAGTATCTCACTCTTCTCTCTTGAGAAAATCTCTTTCTCAATCACTGCAAATGAATCTCTCATTCACTTTCTCATGAATGTGTGTCTTTCTCCTCTCCTTAGGCTTTCTTTTATATCATTTCATTGACCAAAACCCTAACCCTTAATCTTTCAATGTGATGGATGGCTAGGATTAAATCATAAACCTCACTTAAGATCAATGGCCAAGATTAGATCTAAGTCACTTAGCCTTAGAAAACCTTAGTCAATAGCCAACATTAATTAATTGGTTTAATTAATGTGTTTTTCCTAAGTCAAACTTAGAAAAGAAAAATAAAAATCACTTAATAAATTAAGCAAGCACCTAGAGAGGCTTTGGACATCTTCTGCATGCTTGACACCTAGCTATGTAGAAGTACTTGTCCAAGCTACAATCATCAACAAATTTGTCACATTTTTGGACTTGGGGTTGCCCTATGATCTCATCCTAACACACACCTTTCTTTGTCACATTTATATTAGTAATATTTTCGATCCAAAGGGGAGACGAAGTTCCTATGTTATTGAAGAGTTTCTCCCACTAGGACATTTGGGCTTGTATACCATCCAAATTTGTAGCATATCAACTTGATTCTTCCAATCGCCAAAATCATAACTAGCTCTAGGATTATTTGATCTTTCTATATCCCCATCAATATCATATGTGTCTCCTTGGTCTTCCCTTTCGATCATAACCCTTTATTGCACATACATTTCCAAATTAAAAATATCCAATTCTTTCACCACCTTTCTAAGGTTCCCAAAAGTAGCCAACATTTTAGAATGGATTTGGAACAGAGAATCACTTTCTTCTAACACCACTCCTAAACTCATACCACTTTACAGTTTGTCTACGATATTCAAGTAGAAAATATCTAGCACAAACAACTTTAGGGAGATACCAAAGGTGTTCTTCACAAAAGAATTCCCATGTCTTTAATCAACTCTTTTCCTCGTTTGTCAACATCCTCCTCACACCAAAGAAAAAAGAGTATTGGATTTTGCAGAAATTACGGTCGCCCTTTTGTTTCCAAAGTATAGGGTGCCATAATTGCACAAAATCCTCTCTTGGGTTTACATCACCCTTTACAAAAAGCCCATCAAAAGAATTACAATAAACAAGTGCATAAACCAAGTATGAAGGGATGTAAAATTTATGGGTTTTGGAAAAATTGGCTAATTGTTTTGCAATCTCAATCAATATAATTTCCCCCAATCAAGGATTATTTCTTCATCTGAACTTTGTAAATGACATATGCTACGTACTTTGGAATTTTAGTTGTATTCTCTTGACCTAACAACCAAGCAAAAACCATGTTATTTCTCTTTACGAATTCACCATGTCATACACCCAAATGTTAGCATCCAAGAACACGTTTGTATCTAA
The DNA here is from genome assembly GCA_032191745.1 of Picea mariana. Lineage (NCBI taxonomy): Eukaryota > Viridiplantae > Streptophyta > Pinopsida > Pinales > Pinaceae > Picea > Picea mariana. The sequence goes on along the minus strand of JASDQU010735900.1, from coordinate 167,300 downwards.
TATTTTGATTTTTTCTTATAGGCTCTGGTACCCTCACCAATTTTTGAACACTTCCATGGTCACAAGAACAATCTTTTAATATCTCTACTTTACCAAGATAAATCTATGGTGAACATCAAAGATCTTGGTGCACCAAGTCACTACTTCTCTAAAGTTGAAAACGTCTGCTACATAGGCTACTTGAACAAGGTTTATGTCCTAGGCTTTTCTCTGATTTCTATTTTTTTTGGCAATCCTAAGTATTCCCTGTAGACATTAGACCAATGGAGCAACCTTTCGTAGGAAGCTAAGGCATTGACAATAATGTTGCAAAGAAGCAATTTCCTTTCTTGGGTGAGATCGGGACCTTGAATTCGAATCTAGTGTATTGGTACTCTAAGTACTTAGCAAAATATCAAAACAATAAAAAAATTGCAATCTCCAATCTCAATGATGTGACAACTCCAAGCATGCCCACCAACCTCGTAATAAAACATCCATGAAAGCACTTCTAAGATGTTTACCATTTATGCCATGTGTTTGCTCAAGATTGTTCATTCATTAGCTTAGTCAGCGGTCTTCCATGGCCTTGGACTGTCCTCAATGGCCACAAAGTGTAAGGATGAGTGTGGACACACCCTCCACACTCCACATCCCACACATCCATTGGTAGTAGCGGTGTGGGGTATGGGATGTCTGGGGGGGGGGAGAAAATGGAGGCTAACAAAGAGGACAACAAGGAATGGTCCACCCATTAGGGAAAGTAGTGAAGTCAGGTGAGATGAGGAGTGGAATGTGTGGCACTTGCCCAAGATTTGAAAGGAGCATGTGGGGGGGAATTATGTCCCACATTACTGAAAAAAAATTCTGAGTAACTCAATAAGACATCTTAGAAGCATAAACTTTAAAAATGCAAAAAGCAAAGGCACAAGCCTTGAAGGAAGTTCAAAAAGGTTCTCTGTAAGATCCCCAAATGGATCTATGCGGAATTTTTCAATTTTCCATGTTTCTGGTTGAGTGGTTTTTGTCAAACAAATCGCACCTGAAGTTTGTGGAGTTTGGCTCTCGGTACTCCATGTCTAGGACCTATGGGCCCATCTTTTCTTCAGTGCATCCTATATATCAACAGCAGCAACATCCATCCCACCAGCCTGATCCTGAAGTAGCAGTGGGTCTTGCTCCATGAGGTAATGAGTCTGGGTATCATGGTATGTGTCACTCTGATTTTCGAAGTATTTGAAGATGTTGCACAGAACTCTCCTTTATTTCATAACGTTTGCTTGGAAATTAGGCTCTTTAACTTGTTCATACCTGAGGGGGCGTGACAGAGTGCCCTAGTAAGTTAGTTCCCTTAGGGATGAGTTGCCACTAGGTGGGTCTATGAAAGGTCATCGTCCATTCCTTCCATACTTACCACTTTTCATCATTGTCCCTCTCATCTTCCCCTACCTTGGTTCGGGCATTGGGTTTGCCACACTAGTAAGGGTTGTACCTTGCCTTGTGGGAAGAAGGGGCTAAAGGCCCAAAGGGTAAAAGTAGCTGGCAAAAGTTAAAAGCCAAAATGAAACCTTTGAGATGCTTCACCCAGGGATTCTCGAGAAAGCAATAAAAGGCTTCTCAGTAAGAAAAGGGGACCCGTAAGATAAGATAAAACTCAAGGTCTAGTTGGTGGATAGGAGGTCCCATCATGAGTCGGCCTATTAGGTCAATGGGCATGTAGCAATATGACATTCCCATCAATCTGGTCACCAAACCAGGGTAGTGGCTCTTGGTGGCATGGCCAAGAGAAAGGGGGTCTCATCACGAGCCAGCCTTCTCATTTCCGTGAAGTGCTTGTGGGTAACGCTGTCACCACTGGTCACCACGCCAAGAGAGTGTCCCCCAGCTATTCTCTTGAAAAGAAAAAGCAATAAGACAAAGAATAAAAGGCATTGAATGGGCTAGGAAACAATGGCATCCATGACAAGGTATAGCTTGCCCTCTACAGAGGCACCCACAAGCAAGACCTACATTTCCCTGTTATCACTGCACCCCTTGCCCAAACATTCCCCTACACCATTTCATACACTTACATGACCTAGATTGGTCTTCACCTGGGAGACACCCCAAACTTGAGGATGATTGGCCCAATAGGACATCCTGAGACCCTCTCCAAACGTGGCTTGTTAAACTGCATAACGTCTTTGAGCATTTTTCTGGGTAAAGGGAGCTTTGATGCACATGTTTGGGTAATTTGATTATTGGATGTGATTGGCATTGCTATGATCCCTATGAATTATGAGCCCGTGGAGGGCGTACTTGTTGTTGCTGCAGGACCATGCCCGGTGGACATGTACATATGGGGAGATGATTAGCTCGGACCTCCATGGGGCTAAAAGCCCACCAGATGGATGTTGTGACCCCAACCAGGGGCAAAGAGACACCAGAGGATGGCACCAGGAAGGAAGAAGAACGTTTCCCCCGAGACACTCTGGCAGGCCTAGACCCAAGGGGGTCTTGCCCTTCCACCATGACATTGGCCCTTGAAGGACCCCGATGTCATCATATTGACCCTTGACGTCATCCAGTTAGGGTTTGGCATGAGAACGGTTTGGTGCTAGTTGGCACATGTGGCATCTTTTGAGGCCTTTTGAAGCCTAGCGTTCCATGATGAGGGCCGAACATCACCCTAGAGGGGCATGATGTCATCCCTAAAGTGAAATTAGGATTTTAATTGTTAATTTTATGTAAAAAATGGATTTTTGATGTAAACTGGCATGACGGCCTTTTGTGACCTAAAGGACAATTAGAGGTCATTGTCATTGTATAAATATGTAACATCCCGCTCTTGCACGCACCTGATGTGACTTATTCTTCGGGGACACTTGCATGAAAGTGATTCAGTTCATTATATGATTGACTACTTAGCTTATGGATTATGATATTGAGACTGTGGATTATGATGTCATGTTATGTTATCATGTATAGACAAGTGCTATTGACTGGTTTCTCCTGAGTGTGCAGGACTCTTGACAGACTGAGGATGTTGATGGCATCGATGGACCTCCTTGGACTTCGGATCAAGTCAGGGAGTGGACTGTATACGGTTTGAGTGTTTCTGTTATTTCATATGTGACATATGACTAGGTATATTATGATGTTGTTTATGGATCGTTGACATGTTCGTTGATGGATGCAGGTTGACGATTGCTTGATAATCAGACTCACATTTGGAGTAAAGGGGCCATGCATGACAACTGGAGATATTGAGGGAGAGGTGTGGCAGCAGCCCTGCCACAGCCTACTAGCACTCTCGTCATGGCTCGAACTGTAGGTTAATGATTACCTAGTTCGAGAGATCCACGATGCCGTGAGGGCAGACTGAGACAGTCGCTCACGAAGATTCTAAGGAGTGCGCAATAAGACATGGTCCTTATTCCTTAGAGGCCCTTAGTCTCCCACAAGGTCACCTAACGGAGTATTGACTCCAAGGGCTTGACGTCTACCAAAATCAGTGAAAAGGCGAGTGGCACCCTTGGAGCACGTAGTGCGTCTTGAAGGGCACGTCGCATAGATGAAACAAAATGAAGGCGAGTGGCACCCTTGGAGCTCGTAGTGCGTCTTGAAGGGCATGTCATGGTTTTAACACTGGTGAGTCAATGAACCTAGGTACCTAGAAAACAACATCTCATTTTAACCTGGTCAACCTGAAGATAATTGATGCATGAGTAAAGTTTTAAAATTATAGAATTTCCCTTAAAAACATTTTTGTTGAGCCTAGTTGAATTTAAATCCTAGGTCTAAGTAGGTCATGAGAACTAAAATATAATTAAGCAAGTAATAAAGGGGGGGATGAAGAAAATGGGGGTGAAAATTAAATTTAAAATAATTAATGGAGGATTAAATTATTAAAAGATTAATTGTTGGCTAAGTACAAAACTTGCTAATTAGAACTTAGACCAAAAAGGGGAAACTTAATTACAAAAGAATGCGGAACATAGAAGGGAATCTAGTCTAGAAAACTTTCCAATTTCGAACTCAACTAAGCTTTAAGAAAGGCGTCAATCATTAAGGGAATGTGAGGGAATAAAGGGACATCGAGGAGTGTTTTTAGGAACGCTTTAAGGTGGGTGAAGGAAATTGGCAATTTAATTTTATTAATTAAATGAATTTCTGGTGCAACTAAGGGATTGGGTGACAAGTGTATGGGGGAGAATATTTCCTAATAAATTTTTAATAAAACTAATTTAATGTGCAAATGGAAAGGTCACTAAGAGGAACTCTATAAAAGAAATAGCAGAGGAGGTAAATGGATCACAACTGGTTGGCGTAAGGTTACGCTGCCGATATTTTTCTTGACTGATTTTTCTTGTGGGAGTTGGGATGCCCAACTCGATAGGGAGTGGTAGCTCGACCTTGCAAGGCGAGCTGGGAGCTAGACTTTTCTCTGGTTTGTGTGCGTGGCCCCTTTGCGGCTCGGGGAACTAAGGGGGAAGAAGAGTACCCCTAGCGTTGGTTGGGAGGTACCGGTGAGCTATTCACGATTAGCAAGCAGGAGACAGTAGGGAGCGCAAGTGCGGAATATCGACGTCGGATTCTTCGCTTCGGTTATGGTAATCCTAAACTGTGTTGATTTCATTATGTTTCGAATTAAATTTTTGGATTCTATTGCACATCCATTCTGAAATTTCATTCAGGGATTCGATTTTGAGGAGAATTAATTTAATCATGTAGATGCGGTGAATCTGTCTTGTATTCGTTCTCCATGAGAAATTATCCCAGCCTTGTGTTTTCTTCATGGCTTATTGTTTAGTTTTTTCTCCTCGACAAAACCTTCGCGCTGAATTTTAGATGGATTGGTCAATGCCTAAGCTATTTCATCTTCTCCTTGTCAAACCAAGCTCTGAATTTTATTGGTTGTCTGTTTTGTTTTGTTTCGGACCCTTGCGTCGAGGAGCCAAAGGCCTTGTGCCTTATTTCGCTTCCCCAACAAACTGTCCTTCACTCATGCCCTTGTTGATCGGAGGACTACCACCCCTAAAGTCAACCTTATTCTCGGCAAATGCACTACGATTTGCTGTAAGAGATGGGCGTTTTTTCTTCCTTCTCAACGCATCTAATTCTTTGTTCCGCGAATTTATCTCATTTCACCCAGTTATTTATTTTATTTTTACTCAGCGTTGAAGATGGACACCACCTCGGCTTTTAATGCTTGGTCATAAATCCATTAATGAAGCTACCTACTTTACGATAGATGTTGCTCAACTTGTAAAGCTAAATTTTATCTCTGCATCGTTGGATATTTCCTTTACACACACTTTTACTCTGGCCTTCATCGTTTGAACTAGAGATACATTCGTTTTATTCCTTGTGTGCGCACTCAGCTTGAGATTCGTGTTGGCCTAGCTGTGAGAAGAGAGATCTGGGCGTTTTATGTCGAAACCGTTCTTACTCAGCCCAACAAAATCGAACTTTCCTGCACACGATAAAGGTTGGGCGTTTTACTTCAAAACCGTTCTCACACAGCCCAAAAAACAATCGATCTTTCTTGCACACAATAGAGGTTGGGCGTTTTACTTCAAAATCGTTCTCACACAGCCCAAAAAATCGAGCTTTCATGCACACGTTAGAGGTTGGGCATTTTATGTCAAAACCGTTCTTACAGAGCCAAAACAAAGTCGAGTTTTCCTGCACACGAAGGGGTTGGGCGTTTTTTCTGCAAATTTTTCTTACTCTGCCTTCTTTAAGAATGCGCCCAGGCTTTACTCCGATTTTTATTCTGGTCAAGATCCTTACCCTCGAATTTGCAAGTTGGGCTCAACGTTCTTCATTCTACGCTTCCTTCTTTCCTCACTTTGCTGAGTTAGGTATTGCTAGCGATTTTCCAGTGCCTTAAAGGCCAGCGATCTGCCAGGAGTCAGCTCACACAGATTTTTGGGTATTTTTAATGTTTGACAGGAGTCTCCCCATTTTCTCAACATTTTCCCTCTCTGAATTAAATGATTTATCTTCAGATAGTATAAAAAAAAACGTGGTTCTATCCCAATAATTTAGAACTGATGTAACATTAAAACAAGGTAAATGTTATCAATCAAAACCAGAATATTACTGGTAACCAATAAAATCCATTGAACAATGGCTTACTTAGGATTCTTAATGGACAACTTTCTGTATACTACCATTGTTCATGCATGCTTTGTCTGGCAGGTCCTTCATCGCCCAACGTTCCCACAACGTGCACCTTCAAACAATGAAATGGTTGTTTCTAACTACGATTTGGGAGATTGCTCTCTTTTGAAATGCTAAGTAAATGTGGATTCCTTAGTTGGATCATGGTTCCAATCCCAATCCAAGTTATGGAAACAACATCCCTCCAACGTCTCCAATGAATGGCTTTATGGCATCAAAACTTATTAATTAGTGATGATTTGCGATCAGATAAGAAATAGAAGCGACTGAGGAAAGAGTGAATATGATCTCTCTATTTTCCATGTACACGAGTAAGAATATTCTCCATTTGGAGAATGTCGGGAATAACTCGACTCAATTACTATTACCTGTTAAGAAATTCTCTCTCTAAAATATTCTAGGGAAAAGGAACTTAGGTGTAAGGAAGGTTTTGTCAATTTATTAAAGGCTAATCTAATTATGCCCTTGCAATTTCTCTACTAACTGTAATACAAAAGGATTGGATGCTCAGTGGTTGGGTTTCCTTGGAATTATGTAAAGCCAAGGGTGATTCCACACTTAAGGTTGTCTATCTCTAATCCTAGACCTATCCTAATGCGCATCCACTTTCATTTTAAGACTTGTAGCTTCTAGGATACCTTTCCTTACTTGTTCTAGTTCTTCTACCTAAGGATGTTCTCGTTTCTTCCACCTAAAAGACTCTTAAGTTTCCACCATTATACCTTTGAAGACGGGGAAACTTATCTTACTGTTTAACAATGCTAACATATGAGAGAGTTAGAGATACAAGACTAGAATTGGTGAGGGGACCTATAGACCTTATTGGCCTTCAATAACCACATACTTTGCATCAAACGGAAAAATCCATACCTCGAAAATCTTACCTTTTTCTAGTGGTGAAATTTTTGGCTTGAAAGTAACGATTGGATTAAATAACTCTTCCCTTCCTTATCTAATTGGGGTTGTTAATATTATGGTTAGGTGTATCACACTTGAAACTAATTCATGATAGTATGCTTATATTAAATTTAACCCTTCTTCTACGATTGATCAACTATATGATCCTGACCTTTACTTCCCCTGGATATAGTATCTTTGGTGCACAAAATGAATAATAACATTTGCCCAATAAAACTTGCTTACTAGAAAAACATTTTGACAACTTAGTAGTGACAGGGTTTTGGAAAAACACAACCCAGTGATATTGAAGTAAATTGAAAGGGACTTTTGTTGATTAGAATAAGAATATGTTTTAGTTGATTGTTGATTAGAATGCTCGCGCACTATTCCATAATGGGATATAGGACTCGTTGAGTTTAGACTCATTGCGCGCACGAATTTTTGTGCTTTAGATGATAGTTTTATATTTTTGGCTCTTGCGCAATTGGACTTGGGTCAGGTTCTCAGACTTCTTGTGCAAAAGGGTTTTTATGTCCTAATGATAGTTATAAATTTTAGACGTCTTGCACAATGGATTTTACGTATTAAATGAGGGTCTTAGATATTAGTCTTCTAGCACGAAATGAAAATTATTATGATGGATGGCGAAGTTTGGTGATTGGGCCTTGCGCCTCGAATAACTGTTAAACGCTTACGCCTTGGATCTAATATGGTCCTTTATGTGTCATGCGATTGATTACCCTTGTGCCTTGATTAGTTGATGATTAGGATGGATGGACTGATGTGCATGTCATGGTTCATGGTGACGAGGTGTCGGCAATGTTTCGTATTGGATGATTAATGCATTATTATTGTTTTGTTGATTTATGTGATTGATGTGTCGACGATGTTGACTGTTCATTATGATGTGTTAATTTTCCTAACACATCTTTAAAAGAAAGAAAAAAAAATTGACCTGTTGTACGTTGCTTGGTTGTCGTAACAGCGAGGTCCTTACATATGGTATCAGAGCGGGTTCAACCCTGCGACTGCGGATAGCCACGCCTTCCGCTGAATTATGCACTTGAATTATTAACTTAGCGCTAATTAAAAATTTAACCTGTCCATGAGTGACTCATGGTTAGAGGACGGCATGAAGGTTCACGACATGGCGCCAGGGGAATAGGCACAACGCCTCCAGTAGAACCTACGCCAGAGGGGTCCAACCCCCAAGGAGAAGAACAAGTCTTGAGCATGAGAAGATTGTCGCGCGGGATGTGTTGGGTCTGACAAGGTGCTTCCAAGGAAATGACAAAGGCCTTGACTAACCGTTTATACAGAGATAAGGCCAGGGCGCCTGTACCCCTGAGGGTCCTCAGCGCGCCCCAATCAGTACGGGTAGCATTCATGGAGAACTCTAGAAGATTAAGTTCCCGAGTTCACGAGTGCCACTGACGGCTCAATCGCCAAGGCATGGTTCGAGAGCAAGGCGAGGTGCTTCGCGCTTCGTTATTTTGACCTCCTGCACGAAGGTCCGCATGGCGGTCTTCAGCTAGGGGGAGCACTCTTCTATAGTGGAAGACGCTCCTACCTCAACTAAACATGGTCGTCGAAGTCGTGTTATGGGAACAGTCCGCAGAATGGTTCCAGGAGAAGTAATTGTCAGAGGAATTTATTAAGCACCAGCTCGATGAGTTCATCACCTTACGACAGGGTGGTCGTACGGTGTCGGATTATCAGACAAGATATATGGAGCTACTTCGGTACTCCCCGCATCAGAACTCGGAAAAGTTGGAGACCAACAGGATCGCGATCGACCTTAAATCCAACTTTTGTGCGAAGGTGAGGATCTAACAGCCTCGAACGTTGCACGACGCAGTCCAGTAGGCCTCATAGCCGAGAAGAATTTGACCACGGGAGTCAGGGCATGAATCCTACAAGACTGTCTGGACTGACAACATCCAGTGCACAGCAGCATCAGACGCCAACTAGACAAGGCATCTTGGTATCAAGATATGTCTATAGAACCATTGTTCACGACCCCACAATAACGGGTTTCTCAGCAGAAAACCCCTACAGGGGACCGCCGCCAACAGTCGCAGTTAGGCTTGCTAGCAATTTAGACCAAGATCTTAGGCTGCAAGGCCAACAGCTTCTACTTCTAGGCCACGAGTACTGGATCGGAGACGAGTGTTGGACATGTGGAGAGCCACATTACCAGCAGGACTGTCCGGTTGAGAGGACGAGAGTGGTCAGATCAATAGGAACCACTTTAGTTGGAGATTAGGGCAAGGCCCATCGGATTCTTGCAGCAGTGAATAATCGCCAAACCGTGCACCAGTCCACTATGCTCGAGGCATCAAGTGCCATCGCTAAATGAACTTTTAGTATTTGTTAGACCCCAATGCTACGGAGAGCTCTAATTCTAGTACCGCGCTAAATGGATTTAGGTAAAGGCATTCAACAGGACGAGTTTAGATTCCTCAATATGGCTTCGAGTACCCACCGGATGTTTGGAGGAAAGGGTGAATTGTCGCTTTAATCCAGGGATAGTGTAACGAAGTCCGACCTATGTCGCGATCTTAAGATCTTATGACGACATGATCAGTATGGACTGGAGGGAATCGCATGATGCAATACTCAATCATAAGATGAGGCGGTTGAGTAGGACCGACGATCAAGGACAGAAAAGTGTGATTGTAGGAAGAAAACGGGGAGTATCCCCGAGGTTCATTTCCTCCATACAACTATATGAGAGCACGCGCAAGGATGCAAGTTATATGCATACTTAGCGTCGAACGCCAAGGGCATGGCGGAAGGATTAGAAGACCTTCCGGTAGTAGGAGAGTTTGCGGACGTGATTCCCAGAAGAATTACCAGGTGTGTCGCCCAAAGCTAAGATGGAATTTACCATCGACCTAAAACCTGGAACTGAACCAATGGCAAGAAAGCCTTATCGGATGTCGACCCCTGAGTTACAGGAGTTGAAAGTGCAACCGAAGGAGTTGTTGGACCTAGGACTTATACGTCCAATTGTATTGCCTTGGGGTGCTCCTGTTAATTTCATACAGAAGAAGGATGGGTCATGGAGACTTTGCTTGACTACCGTCGAGTATTCCCTAGGACTTATACGTCCAATTGTATTGCCTTGGGCTTCTCCCGTTAATTTCATACAGAAGAAGGATAGGTCATGGAGACTTTGCTTGACTACCGTTGAGTATTCCCTGGCGACATTTTGATATATTCTCGGATGACGGAAGATCAAGACAAACTTTTACGCTTGGTACTACAGTGTTGCAAGAGAACAAATTACGAGAAGCGGTCGCAATGCTATCAAGGATTCATTGCTTAGGGTATGTTATCTCTGGCGAAGGTATTGTTGTGGATCCAACGAAGGTAGAGGCTATTACGGAATGGCCTGCGTCGACGAATGTCCCAAAAGTGCGTAGCATCATGGGTTTAGTGGGATATTATCGACGGTTCGTCGAGGGTTCTTCGAAGATAGCAAATTCGATTTTGGAATTACAGAAGAAGAACAAGAATTTGTGTGGACCGAGAAATGCGCAGAAGTATTTCGAAGGCTCGAGGAGTTGTTGACGACAATGCCAATACTAAAGCTCCTTGGCATGGATGAGGACTTCTTGGTATGCACTGACGCATCCAAGGAAGGCTTAGGCAGAGTCTTGATGCAAGACGATCGAGTGATCGCTTCCATCTCGAGGAAGTTAAGAAAGCATGAGGAGAACTATGTGGCACACGATTTAGAGTTGTTAGCCATCGTTTATTCCCTAAGAGTGTGGAGACATTACCTGATTGGACGAAAATTCGAACTAAAAACAAACCACTATGGTTTACAACACCTTTTTACGCAAATGAGTTGAACGCCCGACAAAGGCGTTGGTCAAAACTCCTTTTCGAGTACGATCTTGAGATTTCCTACTTAAAAGGAACAGTGAACAAAGAGGCAGATGCGTTGAGTCGAATACCACGCATATTTTCAGTGATACCTCTTCAAACGAATCTATGTGAAGGGATTCTAACTACAGCGCGACGTTGACTGGTAAGGAACTTTTCGAGCAAGACACCATGTTGGTACCAAAATTGAGGGATATAGTGAACAGCGACGAATCTTTGAGATACAATAACCGGATTTACTTACAGCCCAACAACGAATTGAGAATTTTTGATCTTATGCGAAACTCATAGAGCAGTGTACATGGCTCATCAAGGAGTCATGAAGATGAGGACGGACCTTAAGCCCTTATTCTTCTGGAAGGGATAAGGGCGGACATCGTCAACTACGTGGCGAGATGTCTAGAAGGTCGGCAGGTGAGGTTTGAACATAGACATCCGGCAGGACTACTACGGCCACACGTTATTCCCGAATCGAAATGGGAGGTCATTTCGATGAAATTCCTTGGGGAAATTGTCGTTGACGGCAAGGAGGCATGACTCGATTTTCCTGATAGCTGAGACTCTGACGAAGAGTTCACATTTTGTCCCTGTGCGTATGATGCATCAAGCGCTAGGTATAGCTAGAGTTTATATCAGCAAGATATTGAGACTATCAGATCATACCAAAGGATCATATCCGATCGAGGATACGATAACTATGATTTAGGAGATCGCTCTCTTTTGAAATGCTAAGTAAATGTGGATTCCTTAGTTGGATCATGGTTGCAATCCCAATCCAAGTTATGGAAACAGCATCCCTCCAACGTCTCCAATGAATGGCTTTATGGCATCAAAAACTTATTAATCGGTGATGATTTACGATCAGATAAGAAATAGAAGCGACTGAGGATAGAGTGAATATGATCTCTCTATTTTCCCTGTACAGGAGTAAGAATATTCTCCATTTGGAGAATGTCGGGAATAACTCGACTCAATTACTATTACCTGTTAAGAAATTCTCTCTCTCTAAAATATTCTAGGGAAAAGGAACTTAGGTGTAAGGAAGGTTCTATCAATTTATTAAAGGCTAATCTAATTATGCCCTTGCAATTTCTCTACTAACTGTAATACGAAAGGATTGGATGGTCAGTTGTTGGGTTTCCTTGGAATTATGTAAAGCCAAGGGTGATTCCACACTTAATGTTGTCTATCTCTAATCCTAGACCTATCCTAATGTGCATCCACTTTCATTTTAAGACTTGTAGCTTCTAGGATACCTTTCCTTACTTGTTCTAGTTCTTCTACCTAAGGACGTTCTCGTTCTTCCACCTAAAAGACTCTTAAGTTTCCACCGTTATACCTTTGAAGACGGGGAAACTTATCTTACTGTTTAACAATGCTATCATATGAGAGAGTTAGAGATACAAGACTAGAATAGGTGAGAGGACCTATAGACCTTATTGGCCCTCAATAACCACATACTTTGCATCAAACGGAAAAATTCATACCTCTAAAATCTTACCTTTTTCTAGTGGTGAAATTTTTGGTTTGAAAGTAACGATTGGATTAAACAACTCTTCCCTTCCTTATCTAATTGGGGTTGTTAATATTATGGTTAGGTGTATCACACTTGAAACTAATTCATGATAGTATGCTTATATTAAATTTAATCCTTCTTCTACGATTGATCAACTATATGATCCTGACCTTTACTTCCCTTGGATATAGTATCTTTGGTGCACAAAATGAATAATAACATTTGCTCAATAAAACTTGCTTAGTGGAAAAACATTTTGACAACTTAGTAGTGACAGGGTTTTGGAAAAACACGACCCAGTGATATTGAAGTAAATCGAAAGGGATTTTTGTTGATTAGAATAAGAATATGTTTTAGTTGATTGTTGATTAGAATGCTTGCGCGCTATTCCATAATGGGATATAGAACTTGTTGACCACCTATTCAACTAGGGGTCAACTCATGTGCCATGAAGGTGCATCACCAGATGCAAATTTGATGAAGACAATTTTGGTTCTACTTGGGTATCCGATGCCCCAGCACAAATTTTGTAAACGAAATTTCCGCACCCCTGCGTGGGTTAATAATGTAATAAGTCTGCATGGATCATAGTTAGGTCAGGTACCTTTGGATGTTTTCATTGGGGGAGTTCCTTTCAACGAGGGTTTTTTATCCTCAGGTTGTCAACCGGGCTCTTGGGCCTGGCTGACTTCCCGTGAGTTTTTCCCTCCACATATGCAATAATTTCCTCCAAAGTGGTGAACGACGTCCTAGTGGTCTTGTCCTTTGGTATCCTTTGTTTAGGAATGTTGTAAATGACCATGTCAGACAGTGTAGAAAGTTTCGCGGAATTTCGTCGAGTCTAGATAGGTTTTTTTAATTAATTAAATTTAATTAATTTTCCTAAGGTTGGAATTTTAATTATTTAATTAATTAAATGTTTTTGAGCAATTATTGTAAAAACTCGGTCTTGGGGTTTTTGATAGGGGTATTTGTGCTCAAAAGAAATGGAATAGCACCCCCTACACCCATTGACCAAGTTTCAGCTCAGTCGGACTAAGTTTACTATGTCTTGGTCCACTCAGAGTCAGAGTCAGTCAAAACAGCAATTTTAATTGCTAAGGTGACATTGCCAGAATGTCAAATTATTGTAATTTTTGAGTTTTTGAGTAAGTGTTATGGTGGCAATGAGCAAGTTAGACCTTCCTAACCTACCCAAACCCATCCTGACCATTTGACAACTTAATTCACCACCTTAGCTTGCCCCCTCACTCACTTTTCCCACGTCCTAAGGGGAAAAACGTCCCCCCTCATCTCAAACCTTAATATCTTGACTTAATACTTGGTGTGGGGCCCTCTCATGAGAGGTGCGCCCCTTCTAGACCTCCACCTCACTAATCCCTTGACCCCACGCTCCACATCACTTCACATGTGGCGCCCCTCTCTTATGCTCACGCCCTCCTTTCCTAACTCACGCCCCTCTCATTCCCAAACCATTGGGTTATGCTTTGCCATGTGTTATGGGCCCCTCCCATGAGAGGTGCGCGCCCCCTAGCCTCTCACCTCACTCCCTCATGGCCCACGCCATCCACCTCATCAATCCATGTGATTGATCCTCACCAAAACCCTAGCTAGGGTGCCCTCTCCTTGAGATTGGTGCTTTGTGCTTGAGATTTGACACTTGGATTCAATCTAAGTGCCCTCACTTTGCCTCTAGAGGTATAAGTAAGACCCCTCCTCACTCATTTTGACTACCATTCTTTGAGCTACTGTTATTATGCTGGAATTTCACCTCACCTTCTTGCTCTTGCCATTGTAGCCACTTCACTCACTTGCTCTTGAGAGGTTTGGAAGAAGTATTTCTCCAATACTCTCACATTTTGGATTAATAGAAAAGCTTTGGAGGATTTTTGAAGAGATTGAAGAGCATTCTTGTTTCTTCTTACACATGAGGTGACTTGCATTGTTTGATTTTTGTTGTGTAGTAGCAAATAGATCTTTGGTAAAGTATTTTACTAGGGTAGATTAGCTAAGAGTATTCTAGCTAGTTTATACATTGTTGGATAGCTAAGAGATAGAAGTATTTCGTTTGTTAGTCTATTCAATATTGTTGTCTATTTCCATGCTTCACTACTCTCCTTGAGTTTTGCAGGTTATTTCAAAAGGATTATTGGGATAGCATCGAAAAGGAGCCTACCCTTAACCCTTTCTCACACTCCTAGCATTTCTATTTTCCATTGTTATTTCTGCATACATTTCATCTTTGTTTCAGCTTTCTAACACTCTTAGATAGGTCATCAATTATATCTTTTACTTGGAGATTTTTTATGTAGAAATTTTCTGTGTAAAAACAGAAAATTTCTTTAACTTTGTGTGTCTTTTGCAGCATTTCCAGCAAGCTTTTGCTTGCTGGTTTTTGCAGAAACTTACCAGCAACAAGGGGAAACGCTGTCCAAGTTCATCCTCAAGGCTTCCCCAAGCCCCATCTTCAGTTGGGTAACGATTCTCTAACATTTCCTAGTGTATTTTTTGTATATTTCATGCTATTTCCTTGAATTTTCTTATACATTTGTGAGCTAACAATATTGTCGACACCTTGGGAGTGTGCTTGGCCTAGCCAACCCCCCAAAATCGTCAGGCTAGACTAATCATTTTCTTTTCTAAGTTATTGTTTCATTTTTTAAATTCGTCGGCCCCTCTTGTCTTCAAGGCAAGTTTGTGTGGCCTTCTTCTTTTAATAATCTGTTTAAGTATAAGCAACCCTCTTTGGCCAATATTGGAAGGCTTGCCTCCACCTTGGCCATTGTAAGTGGTGTTTTCTTTTCAAGTTTCATTTATTTTGATAATCCAACTTGCCGGCACCTTGGGGGAGTCATCCCCAAAATCGCCTTGGCTTAAGGGAAATTAACTTGTGATGATTTACATGCTCATGAATTAGAATATCTTAGATAGTAATCATCATTTCTAAGTTTTATTTCCTTTAAGTATTTCCTTTCTTTATATATGCTTATGCTCTCATGGTAAATGGCTAAATGATTTAGATGCAATCTCAAATGCTATAGCTCGTCTTTTCGTTTTGCTAATTTACAAATCTTATGTGCATATGATGTGACAATGGTTTAAGTCTTCCATTTGCTTTGTTAAGTTACCTATTTTCAAGCACTTCAATTCTTGTAAGCTTAATCAACGTATGTGGATGAATGGTTAATTTTGTTTAGATCTCATTTGGTAATCACTTTGGCAAATCGTCCTTCATCTTTCTTTTTTCAATCGTATGCTCATGGTTATGGATGGATAATGTGTTGATGATGGATCTCTCTAAAGCTCGTTTTTCATTCATGGTTTAAAGCACTTACACTTTCAGTTTTTCATTTCAAGGCACGTTGTACATTCATGTATCTTATGTTTATGGGTTGAACTCTTCACATCTACAGTTTTTACATCTTGCAAGTACACACGTTTCGTTTATCTTTAACTTTCAATTTTACATGTGGAATGGTTCATGGATTAATGGTTTAATATTGTGCAACGTTTCCTTCATATTATGACATGTTGATGGTGGTTTAAATTACACATTGCAAGCACTCATTTTCACACATTTTCAATTCGGCCATGCGCTAAAAACCAAATTTTTAAAGGCTTAAAACACTTCTAAAAGCAACCAAACACACCTTAAGACCCACCCGCAAGTCATAATAACATTTAGCAACATTTTAGGGGCTTCATTCAGCCATCTCCACCATCTAAAACGGGCTTGAGGAAAACAACGGAGGGAAGAGGCGGGGGACCGTCCTCGTGATTTCGTTGGGGAGATCCTTTCCGGGAAGTACTCTTGCTGTCAGGACTGACCCAGGAAACTAGGGTAAGGCCTCGTTTGCCTTACTATCTTGAGCACCAGGCAGTCATTTGGCCAAGGGAGGAGGAAGCTTGAAGCACACACTTAGTTTAGGGAGAAGGGAATTAAAATTTAATAAATCTTTAAACAACTCCTAAACACTTAGTTGCATAGATCACCTTTGTATGTTTGGGGGGGTATTAGATGTATGCATAGGCAAACACATTGGTGGTACTTCATTGTTTTATCTATCTTTATTGAAACTACATGTTTATGTCTTTCATGTCTATGTGAACATTGGAATTTAATATTGAATATCTTGTAGATCATTTATCTTGTGGTGTGGATCAAGAAAGTGTTGAGTATCCCACTTTGGGGAGGCATCACTTTCTTTGATCCTTGAGTGCTTTTTGTGATTGTTGCCAGTGAAGGCGGTCCAATGGAGTAAGTGCCATTGGGGCATGCTTGGCTCTTGTATGTTTCACTTACATTGGTGTATCTTTGTATCTAATTTGTGTATCTTTGTATCTAGTTTGTGTATCTTGTAAACATTGTAACACTTAGTATTCTTTTGTAATTAGTTGTAACCTTGGGTTTGTGGGTAGTTTAACTTATTTCACTTGTAAACACTTTGTAATAAACCACCCTCTAACTTAGTTGACCCCATTGCCCAACCTTAGGCACTAGTCTTAGTTGACTTAGGGAAAGGGATGACTTACATTTAGATTAGACTTGCACTTGCATTGCTGCCTTAGCATCTTAGGCTAGTTTTCCCCTTTAGCCTTAACAAATTAAAACTAACTCCTAGAACATCAACACTAAAATCAATCTAGTAACTAAGGACAACCCCCCTTGGCTTCCCTAGGAGTAAGCCTAGAAGGAAGAGGTTCCAGTCAAGGTGACAGTGTGGACTGGGAACCTAGGCATTGTGCCTCCAAGGACACACTAAGTGAGCAGGACTTAGCTCACGTTAGCAAGTGTGTATTAGGACGGCAACAGAACTCATTGAGTTTAGACTCATTGTGCGCACGATTTTTTGTGCTTTAGATGATAGTTTTAGATTTGTGGCTCTTGCGCAATTGGACTTGGGTCAGGTTCTCAGACTTCTTGCGCAAAAGGGTTTTTATGTCCTAATGATAGTTATAAATTTTAGACGTCTTGCACAATGGATTTTACATATTAAATGAGGGTTTTAGATATTAGTCTTCTAGCATGAAATGAAAATTATTATGATGGATGGCGAAGTTTGGTGACTGGGCCTTGCGCCTCGAATAACAGATAAACGCTTACGCCTTGGATCTAATATGGTCCTTTATGTGTCATGTGATTGATTACCCTTGTGCCTTGATTAGTTGATGATTAGGATGGATGGACTGATGTGCGTGTCATGGTTCATGGTGACGAGGTGTCGGCAATGTTTCAAATTGGATGATTAATGCATTATTATTGTTTCGCTGATTTATGTGATTGATGTGTCGACGATGTTGATTATGCATTATGATGTGTCAATTTTCCTAACACATCTTTAAAAGAAAAAAAAAATGACCTGTTGTACGTTGCTTGGTTGTCGTAACGACGGGGTCGTTACAAAATAAGAGATAAAACTCTTGTATTTTTTCATGATTCACTCATCACACAAGTGGTGGTCTGAAATTCGGCCTTCTTTAAGGTCTCTTGGCTGAAATCAGTGGTGCACACTTCTTGGAGGAGGCATTTATTGGTGTACTTTGGTGAAGTAAGTGGAAAATTTGCATCTCTTTATTGTGAATGAATGCTTATGGTTAATTTTACTTGTTTCATGTCTAAGATTATGAAATTGCTTGCTTGAAACTCTAGCGGAAAGACATATGTTATTATCTTTTTTCCCTATAGTCTTCCATGTGCTAAAATTTCTTGAAAGACACCTATCTTGAAGTAGATACTAGAGCCCTACCATTGTAGCACTCTAGTAACCCTACTTCCATGCCCAATTGCATATTTTATTACAATTTGTTTAAGGAAAAGAGAAATCACTAGGGCCTAACCCTTGTTACTTTCTAGCAATTTTCTCTTGGAGGTGGATTTTTGAGACCTTGGGATACCAACACCTTTGTTATCTTCTCCATCCCTTTGACATATCTTTATCATTGCTATCTTTCCTCTAAGATTTTCTGCTGCCATTAGTGACTCCATTTACCCTAGAAAGGCACTAGACTACCATCTATAAGTGTTTATTGATCAAACAAACACTCATACTCTTATCCTTGAAGCTTTTACTAACATTTGCTAACCCTAAACTAGACTAACTCCCAAGCTAACTTGCTGCTGTAGCAAAACATTGCTACAGCCATACAAACATACATTGATCTGATATATTTTCTTTCATAACTTGCACTAAAACCATTTAAAACTCAATTGTGATAATTGCTAGTCAATCTATTAGGTAAGTGCTAACTTTGTATGGTGTTTTCTTGCACTTTTGACCATTAGAATTTGTTGTTGTTACAAAAGATTGCTACAGCCATCTAACTGCAACAAATTCTCTGCAAAAGTGACATTAAAAGCTAGCTAAACATTTCCAACTTTGCTTGTGACAATGTATTATCAATTTACCTAGTCAAAGTTACTTTTTCTTGTCTTTTTCAAGCAATTTCAAGGCATAAATCTTGTGGCTGTTATAAAATATTAATTGTTGTTATAAACTGTTGCATTGCTGCAAATTCATATCAGCTAGCTTACTTCATGAAGGTTTATGGTCTTATGAAGCAATAACAATCATTTGGTACTTGGAAAGTGCCCCGTTTGCCTTGTTGTCTTGTTATGGGCAAGTACACAATCTTATCTATTTGCTTCATCTTTATAAGACATAAAGAAACCTTTGATTTGAGTGATCTGTGAGAGGGGAAGGATTTCCTTGTGATTACTTGCCTTAGCCTTCTCAAAACCCCCAAGTGACCAGGGACGTCTCCCCTGGGGTAGTCTTGACATACTCCTAAATAGAAAGGGATCTCCTATTAAGGTGATAGTGATAGGTTATTACGAGTTACGCCAATTTTGTATCCACTTGCCTTGGGCTTTTGGGAAAGTACAAATTGTGCAATAACAGGGCCCACACTATCTTCGAACAGTCTAACCACTGAAAGGTATATTGGGAGGATTTGTTTAGTTGCAGTTGCAGTTGCAGTCAAAGTTTTGCTACAGCAACAAAACCCTAACCCTCATGTTGAGGCACCTTAAGTGAAGCACTTGACCTAATTCTTGGATAACCTAGTGCGCCTTAGCCTAGCGCACCTCCTAGTACTCTCAGCAAACCAAGACGTCAAGTTTGGAATTTTGGTCAAAGTCAATGTTTGACCAAGTCAAAATCTAAAGTTGACAAGTCAAAATGAAAGGAAGTTATGAAGGCAGAAGACCTAGCATGAAGAAAGTGTATGTTGTGCCCAAGAGAGATCTACTGAAAGGAACATTACAAGGTTTATCAGTCCTCTAGCAGTTAAACCTCTGGTCCAACAAATTCATTCTAAGGTTTATCGTCACAGTTGGGTAACAAAGGTATGTACCTATACATGTTCTTTTAATTTTTATCATTAGCATGAGTGTGTTTGTAGGGAATGTACAAGGGATCTTGTCCAAAGCAGTGATCTTGGATTCAGTACATTCAAAAGATCAACACGCTCTCCAAGTTTGACTTGATATATCTCTAGTTGTTATGGCATTATGAACTTCTAGTCAAAGTTAAAACTATGCATTGACTTTAGTCAAGATCTTATAAGGTTGAGATCATATTCCCTAACTCAGTTTTTTGTCAAGAGAGCATATTGTTTCAAGTTTAAAAGACAGGTCGGAAAGGATACTTGTCTCATAAGAAAAGCAATCCAAGTGGAACAATAGCAAGACTCCAGGTTTGCATATCAAGTTTTGACATCTTTATTATTGTCACTTAAGTGAGTATTGATAGGTACTTAGTAGCTTATACTACTCAGTGTACTTATTTGCAAGAATGAACTAACACCTCCTCTAGGAGATATTTCTTGTTCTTGTTCTCAAACAAGATCATCTTAGTAATGCTACCAAGAAACTATCCTTCATATGAAAGATGTTGTATCGGAAACATTGTTGTTCTTGTTGTCTCAGGAAGGTACCCTTATGAAATATGTTGACAAACCTTTGCGGAAGTTGTCATAGAAGAAGTTTATAAGGATGACACAATGCTTGCAACAACTGCCAGATGGGCAACAATCAGAATAGATAGAAACAAAACTTAAAAAGACTCAGAGGGAGTCAGACTCAGGGGGAGTTAGACTCAGAGGGAGTCAAACTCAGGGGGAGTTAGACTCAGAGGAAGTCAATAATCAAAAGGAAACCAGAACAGGATTGTGACACTTTGTAGAAAGCAAAGAGAGATGCAACAGATGGAAGCATGGACTCTCTCAGATAGAGGGAATTGATTGCAGAATTCCAGAAACATGCAATCTCAGAATAAAAACGAGGAAGTTCTAGATTTTGCTCATTCAGGCATGAAGTCGAGATTAGGAGGGAGCTAATCCCCAATGATATGATCCATTGAAGAATCCGTGAATACTTATAAATGGAAGCTTAGATAGATACAAGGCGAAGATTCAGAGCTAGAGGGTTCTCCTGGAAGGGGGGAGAGGACTATGATAATAGCTTGTTTCAATAACCAGATATAACTCTACCTGAGCCATTATATCTCTTGTAGTATCCATGGGTTGGAGTTTACATCAGATAGATGAAAAGACTATTCTTCTCATCAGAGTAATTGAAGAAGAAACATATGTAGAGAAACCTCAAGGTTTTGAGGTATACCAGAAAGAAACCCATGTATGCAGATAGAAGAAGACTTTGTATGGATTCAAGCAACTTGGCGCGGAGCCTCTCATGTACAGCAGAAGCGTGGTGAAAACTTCCCATGATAGAGGAAGTGTATCGAAACGGTTCTTCAGAAGTCCAGAATGATGGATTGCAAATCCATTGCAAAATCCCATGATGACAAATCTGAAAAAGTTGAGAGACTGATCCAGTAGACCTGTCCATGTATCAAAAATTGAATGGCTCGTTAATGTATTAGGAAAATACTCAACCGCATATTTTCTTTGCTGTGAAAATAGTTCCAGGTGGAACCTAGCCATGAGAATTGAATAAATGCAAAGCATGCCTTGAAATATCTTTGTGGGACGTTTGAGTTATGATATACAGCTGCATGGATTTATCGATTCAAATTGGGCAGGGAGTGCAGATGACAGAAGAAGTGCTTCTTGGATATGTTTGAGTTTGAGCTTTGCCACAATATCATGGGCTAGCAGGAAACAAAAGTCTGTTGCACTTAGCACTGCAGAAGCAGAGCATATTGCAGCTTGTGATGCTTGTACGGAAGTAGTGTGTCTTCGTAAGCTGGTTTCTGGATTGTTTGATCAGGTGCTAGATTCGACCATGATGTATTGTGATAACCAGAGTTGTGTGAAGCTCTCAGAGAACATGATGTTCCATAACAGGTTGAAGCACATTGAGATCAAGTACTATTTTCTCCGTGATAAAGTCCAGAGGGGAGAAGTGGTTCTCTAGTATATCTCCATTGATGAGCAAATAACAGATATTTTGGTAAAGCCTTTGTCCAAGATGAAAAGTTTGTGTACTTAAGCGACAAGCTGGAACTCGTGGAGATGACTTCCTTATTGGAAAGGGAAGTGATTACTCCCCAGGTTGGGAGGGAGCACTGATATGTTATTGATATATGGACAATCATTTTCCAGTTTGGAAAATGGTCTAGGTTGGGAAGTCACTTTCCAGTTCGGAAAGTGGTCCAAGATTTCTGACGAATAGTCATTTTCCCATTCGGAAAATGGTCCGACAAATTTTTGATGTACAATAGACAGTGATTCCCCTTGTGGCCAGTGTGGGTGAATGGTCTAGGACAGTCATTCTCCTTGGCAGTCACTCTGAGAAGTGGTCAAAAAGAATTGTTTGCCTCTCCGGGCAGTCATTCTTTCGAAGTTCACAATTGTGAGCGGTTTCAAAGAATGGTCCGATGTAGAAGGTTGGTGCAAGATAGTCATTTCTGTAGGAAATGGTCCGGACAGTTATTCCCTAGTGCAGACTCATTCTCTCCAGGTTGCACTGTGATTAGTGCCGAAAGAATGGCCCAGTTAGGTTGAATGGCCCAGGTTCAGCAAGTAGGGACAGTCATTCCCTAGGGAAAACTCATTCTCTCCAGGTTGCACTGTGATTAGTGCCGGAAGAATGGCCCAGTTAGGTTGAATGGTCTAGGTTCAGATATGAGGGAAAGTTATTCTTCTATGCTTGGGAAGAATAGTCCAGATAGCCCATGGCTGATGTTTAACTTTTTGAGGGCAGATGCTCTTCTAGACCTCACAGATGTGAGTGGAAGAACGGCCCAGATGACTCAGTTTGTATCATGATATTGTTTATGCAAATTGTTATCAGATGATATGATTGTTGTAGAGATTGTATGTCTTTGGATAGTAGTTGTATGCTATTGTGGTGGATGTGATCCCCTGGTAGTGACTATGTGTCACTGGTTAGTAGTCGTGTGCTACTAGGAGTGGTTGTGTACAACTGGATAGTAGTTGTATACTACTATGAATAGACACAGTTGTGTTCTATTGGATGGCATTATAGCAGTTGTATGATACTATCTGATTGCCATGGAGACTACCACTAGTGTTGGAGATGATTACCAACTAGATGGATAGTCAGTGCGTTGGTGGACAGACATTGTCCAAGCAGAGAATGGTCCTAGAAGAACGAATTGTTGGTGGACAGACATTCTCTCTGTGGAGAATGGTTCGGGTTGACAGATTGCCAACGTATCATGGACTAGTATTTTCCTAAGGCACAGATTGTGGCCCGATTAGGAAAATGGTTGAGGATCGATATTTTCTAAGGCATATGGGTAGAGATTGATCTTATGGTACATATGACCCGATTAGAAAATAGTTTGAGACTGACATTCCTGTAGGAATGGTCTATGTATCCCATAGGGTGGCTTTCAGCATCTGGGAGGACTGACATTCTTCTAGGACGCAGATCCAGATTAGAAGAATGATCCTTGTAGCCCATTGTGGGGCTTTCAACATCTATTGGAACAACTATTCTTCCAGGACATATGTCTGGATTAGAAGAATGGCCCTTGTATCACTCTGTTGAGTGAGTGACTTATTTAGCATCATGCCTGACTACTCAGATGGAGTATGGCCTCGAGAGATGATGCAGTTGATGCTATTAGATGATACTAATAATGGTGATGGTGCTCGTGATGTGATCATGAGATAGCCTGTGTGGCTATGTTGTTGCTACCATTTGAATGGTCTATTTGTGCTCAAGACCATTGCCTTTAATACCTCCCTAGCTAGGAGGGAGTGTTGATATTATGGTAGTTGCGAGAATTATTAACCTCTACGTATAACCTTTGACGAGACTAGAATATTCCGAGAAGCAAGAGAAACCCTAAAACGTTGGATAATAACCCTAGAAGACAAGTCAGCTCAAGAGAATAATTAATATTGAGTTATTGGCCTCCATGAAGAGAAGTCAGCCCAGTTAGGTGAGTTGGAGCAGTATAAATCAGAGGGTGCTAGAGCTCATTTGATACACTCACTCTCACAACTGCATAAGGAGAAGTGGTGCGCATGACTGGAGGAGAGTTGCAGTTGTTGCAGTGGTGACTCGGTATTTGGTTATGGTTGGACTTTCTGCTTGGTTATGGTTTGGACCTTCTACTTGGTATGCTAGCTTTGGAGAGAGGTACGCTACCTTGGTTGGCTATTGGTTCTAGGGTTTTCTTCCGGAATTATTCTCTCTATCAAGGTTAAGGTGCTTAGGGGTGGCCTTTGTGCCCATGGTTGAGTGACAATATTGCTATATTGTCTATGGTGAAACGAGCACACCTATTATTCTAACATGGGCCCCATATAACTCCTCCAAATTTCACGAGCTCACTGTTACCCTCATTTTACTCCTCTGGTCAGGCTGACATAAACTCATAAGGTTGCCTCTGACTGCAAGGCAGAGGAATCCAAAAATGGGAACATTACATTCTCCTTACAAACCCTAAAGTCTCAAACGAACATGAGAGGAAAGAAAATGATCTGAACCATGGGTGCAATGAAGACATATCAACAATAGATAAACACCATGAATGGGGCCCATTCAACCTAACCATATGAGGGCCACTACTTTAGCTTCATATTTCCTCAACTTAACCATCATTTACTTTTCTTCTTTGTAGCTAGGTATTCATGATTATTAGTCATAAATCAAACCATAGTCAATTAATCCCCAAACTACAACTCCACCTTGGATTGTACAGTGGGCCCCCTCAGCATCCAACACTCTCCAAACGACATTACTAGGCTTTGCATTGATGCCTTAACGATTATTGATAAGAACAGGGATGTCTCCTCCCCCTCCTCTTCCTCTACTTTTATTTCCACTTATGATGCTAATGTGCACCTCTTAGTGTTTGCCTAGCTCTTGTTCTTTTGGCTCTTTCTTGTCATTTATATCTCTTGTAGTTAGATACATTTTAGCTCTATGAATGTTCTAGACACTCCCACTATTTAGTGGCCACTGATTGTAATCTCTAATCTCATTGACCTATTTCTTTGTCATTTGTGGACATTAATAAAATTATCTCATATTATCTTATCTATGAAAATACCTACTTTAGTTGTAGGTTAATGCTTGCTTGAGGACCAACATCCTTCCTTCTAAACAGTTGCATCAAATGCAGCTATACACTTGTATATGCAACCATTAGGCAAATTACTATGTTCTAACAATATGTGTAAGATATACTACCCAAAGATAACATATTCTTGGAATATGGATAAATTTTCTTTATAATTAAGTGCTGCACATAGAAGGAGCAAGAATGCAAAGAATCTATTCTCCAAAACTGATAGAGATTTAGAAAAGTAAAGCAGTATTCATATGTAAGAGTTTCAGAGAAGCTAAAGAGAAGTAAGTACAGAATTGTTCTATAGATACAGAATGATGAATCACTTACCCACAAAGAATGCGACCGATCAGTAGGATAGATAATGAATCCAGATCATAAGCCATTGCATACAATGTATTACCAAGGAAAAGAACAATGCTGCTAAAAACAAGTGGCCTGAAATAAGACTTGTTTGACCATGCACTGAAATAAACTGAAGAAACTAGTTGTGCAACAGCCATTGACCCAATTATTACTCCGCAGAGTGTTGCTGCAGCTCCTAGGCTCATTGAATATTTGTCTGCTGTTGGGACAATTATGTATGTGTTGACCATATAAAGGAAAGTGTTCACTAAGTTCAATACAAGAGAAACAAAATGATATCTCTGATCTTGAATATACTCTTCAGAAGGCCTCGGTGACTCCTCTTCAATAATAAATGCATGTTGCCCAAGAAAGTGTAGAAAATTTGTTGAGTTTGTAAGACGCTCTACTGCATCTTTTATTTCGTCAATAACTGGATCCTGTCAAAACCACAGTGCAGAGTAACCTATGGTTGAAATTTATGAATATTTTCATTTCTAAACTATTAAAAAAACTACAATAAAGCTGCATGCATAAAGCAGAAAACAATATATTGCCCATAATCTAATATGAATTTGCACCATCTCACCTGAAGTGCTAGTGCTGAAATAGGCTGATCATAAATAGATAAGTAGCTATTCCCGTGATTTTGAAACACTGAAAGATTGCGAGACAATGCCCCAACAACAGCTCCTATGCCCTGTTAATTCCATGCTAAGTTTTAATATGAATTGATCAGAAGCTTCTTAGCTGTATGCAAACAGACCCTAATTTTGTACTTTCTGTTCCTTGTACTGACTAGCTCTCCTCAAAGATATACAAAAGCATACAAGAAAATTTCTTCAAAACCATAATTTCAAAGTGAAGCCTTCTAAAAAAATCTCTAAAAAATTAAGGTCAGTGATTCATTAAAACCAGAAAGGCTATCACAGAGATTTAACTCCATAATCATTCTCAGCTTAGAGCAGTAACATTTTACATATAAATCCTGAATCACATTATTATCATTTTTTCTGTAATATCATTACCACATGCCTGAAGACCTGCTGAAGCTGCGAGTAAGGGTGATTTGACCGGGTTGTTACGTAGTAGTCTGTGAACCTGTAACCAAAACGCTTGTCAAACTTTTTCAATATTTTACGCACTCCAATGGCATTCATCTCCACAAAGTTTAGCAGCTTCAGAAGGTCTTGGCCCAAATCCCTGTATGCTTCTCGCAGTGCATGCACTTCAGCAAGGTTATTTGGCTGTATCAGTGCTTCACACTTTTCTCCAAGAGCTCTTAGTCTGCCAGCAAGATGCCCTTGCTGTTCTAGGAAAAATAGCACAGTTTTTTCAACCTGACAAACAGATCATTCATATCAGAAAGATCTCTCTCTCTCTCTCTCTCTCTCTCTCTCTCTCTCTCACACACACACACACACACACACACACACACACATGCATGCAATGCATGCATGTGCGAGCATGTGGCCACTTAATCCATTTCCCTAATTTCACATCCAGACAGATTAAAAACACAAGTCAATACAGTCTTTGAACATCAAACTGATATGATCAATAAGATTCTGAGATACGTGAAAGAAGAGGAGACTAGTATGGAAGGAAATATCACTTGTCTTCTTCCAATATTGCTACCATGTGAAAAACTAAATAAAAACAAAATTTGAAAATGATAAGAAACATATGCAAAAACAACTAAATTCAATGCTCTTACGAAGCACTTGTCATACTGATGACCCAGGTTCAAACTTCAAACCCCAACATGCCTACTACTCTTTGTTCAAATAGACCTGTGTTTGTATGGGGAAAGCAGATGAGTCCAAATGCAAGACTTGAATGTATTTTGATGCCATAGAAGCCCCTCACACATGGTAGCTTAGCTGAATGTTGATGTGGAGAAGTGTTTCCTGATTTGTCCAATAAAAAAACAGGCTCTCTCAAGAACTTTAAATAAGACCCAGTAAGTCTTAAATATAGGAAACTCCAGTAACTAAGCCTTAAGTACGCCTTAATATATGGTAAAATAATGGTCACTTTAGTTTAAGAACGGGACATATCTTAATAAAAGGAGAAAAGGATGCCTTTTCCATGTATTTTGGCTAAACAATATCTCTTTTAGGCATAAATAAAGACCCCTATCCCTTTATATAGGGCATCTATATAAATGCCTTATAGTCAGTCCTCAGAGAGTATTACGGTTTACCTAATCTATACACTGTGCACATGCCCCACAGTCATCCATAAGGTTAAAAGTGTGTTTTTACCTTCAAGGAAGGCAGGCATAACCCATATTTAGTATTTATGTGTTAATAATCCCTTACTATTAATAAAATGGCTAATTCGTCATTGTCCATAGTTGAGCATAACAAGTGCTATTAGAGGGATGGAGGAAGTGAACCAAACTCCTGGGATAAACAACATATCATTCTGAATGGTATGTATAAAATTCTGAATATGGTACATGAAAGAATAGAATGGACGGAGAAAGGATACTAAAAGTCCAGGAAAGAGAATGAAGAGTTCAATACATAGTGGGACACCAAGGTCCAAAAGAAACGAAATTGATCCCAATACATGGTTAAAAACCAAAAGAAATATAATAACCCCCCTTCATCTGTTGAAAACCTTTAAGGGATTGACCATGTCAAAAAGGGTAAAAATCATCCCCATCTCATGAAAAACTTGAAGAAATTAACCATGTCAATCTAAGTTGCATGAAATGTGGCAACATGTACTAGTTTTGGAAACGTTAACACCTAGAAATGTGACCCCCCCAAACAGGTACATCGAGGGAAATGCGGTGTGTGTAGTTATTTTTTAAAATAACACATTATCTTGCAATAAAATAAAAATGATAGCATGATTTGTAGGTAGGTTTAGAAACGAATTAGAGGTTAATTTGTCGTCATTTTCCATAGATTAGGGTTCTTTAGATTTCTTATGGGTCCCATGCCCCTCATGAGCACTTGGAAGTTTCCAATAAGTTTCCAAGGCATTTCCAAGTTTCCGGTATTGGTACATGGGTAGTTTAGGAGTTTCATGCAATAGAGAGGTCAAGAAAATGAAAAATAAGGATGATGAAGTTAAAGAAGACGAAGAAGAAACAAGAAGATGCCCATAACCGTAAGTGCACTAAAATAACAAATTAACTTGCAATAGAGAGAAAGTGTCCTTAGGCTTATGATTAATGAATGAGTCACTTGATTCATAATACAAATGAAGAGTGATGTATTTATGCACAATCTTAGGGTTAGGACGCTAGCCCCAAGGAGGTTGCCTAGGTTGGCCTTAACCTAAAATAGACAAAAAAATACAATATAATAAGTGTTTTACACATGTAGGCTCACTATCAATAAGGTCGGATCATGGCCTCAAATGATGATTTAACCCAAAAGTTTCACATAATCCACTATGATTCCGATTTCTAACTTCTTAATAATGTAGTATTTGCCTACTAGTAGCACACAAATCTATGTTTTCTACAACTAATTTGATATTTTGCACCTTTTTTCTAAAAGATATGCATTATAATATATGTGTGTGGGAGAGTGGTGTATAGAATGCATGGGATTCTTTTGGGAAGGACAACTCTTGATCTGCAAACTACCGTGGATATTCCACTGGAACAGTTCATCACAACAGATCTGATAAATAAAACCGAAATCTACACTATGAAGGTTAAATTCCTTTAGATTCCAGAATATTTAGTTACTGGTTTTCTGCTTATGCATGAAATAGATAAAATGCAGAAAATAGAGTATAGTAATATACAATCACACACCATTCACAAAATAACACAAAGATTTGCTCTGGTAAGCCCTTATGAGAGAAAACCCAGCTAGAAGGTGAGGTTGTTTTGCTTTCATTTCTCCGATATGGAAATAATGCAAGTACAAAGGAGAAGGCACTCTCTATGGAGTTAACTGAGACCTGTGACCAGTTAGACTGCTACAGAACATTAACCCCCTCTATTATGCTCTCTGATTTTCCACTCCCAGTTGTTTTTCTCTGCTATGGAACAAAATACAATAACATAGAATGGCACCCCTTCTCCTAGTGGCCTGGTATTTAACATACCCTGATAGCCATCTAGGGGTAGGTCTTTGACTTCTTCAACCCTCAATTGTGATAGGGTTTTGAACCTTCTAGAATCTTCTTGACATTAGATACGTGGCTAGCCCCATATGCATGAGTAACAGGGGATGATGTGGCATCCTCTCGTACCATGGTGGTCAACACAGTAGGTCAACTTATGGGAGGCATAACTTTTGCATGTGATCTCTGATTGAAGCTATTTTTGCACTGTTGGAAAGCTCTCGATGTGTAGAATAGTATCACAACATTCAAGCTCTGTAGGGAAAATTTTAACCCCAAAAAAATTCATTTGATGCCTCAAAATGGCCCCGAAAGGTTTCGGACATGTTAACCCCTAGATTTTCACCCTTGAAAATCTTGAGGGTTAAGAGCCAGCATGCACTATTTTGGCTGGCAGTATGGGATTCTCCCAAAGTTTAGTACTTATGGTTAGCAGAGGTTGGTTTCCACACAAGACAGGTATATGATCGGTACATGGTTGTTTGGTTCAAAATTAGAGTTGACTTGGTTTCCATGCATTTTGAGAGAGATGTATACATGCAGCAGGCGGTGTTAATTTTTAGGAGACACGGTTTGAGTGGGTCTCTTGACAGTCTGGAGGAAATCTGAGCATACAGTATGAGTCCTTGCATGATTCTAGGCTCGATGACACTTTTTTGGGCGACGTGCAAGAAGTTTCTATTTTTAGCAGGTTTTGCTCCAGGCCTCGGATTCAGATTCTAAGCATGTAGTATTGATCCTTGATACATCCAGAGTCTTTTAGATCTTTTCTGGGATGATGTGGCACAGTTTACTACTTTTAGCAGGTTGAGCACTACGGCTCGCATGTCAGTTCTGATCGCATATTCAGATTCCTTGCGGAAAGACGAGATCAATGAGTATAAAGTCAAGGGCATTCAGACGACTTTCTATTTTTACCAATGTTTATTTTTAGACAATGACATGTGGCGGTGTTCTCCCTGTTAGAATATGAATGAATGTGCTCGTTTTACCATTGACAATATCGCTATTGTCACCCAACCATAGGCCGAAGCCACCCTCCGAGCACCTTGACCTTGACAGAGAATCACTCCGAAACAAACCCTAGGCTAGATAGCCAAACAAAGGGTATTGCACCTTTCCCCAAGGATAGTGCACCAACAAGAGTTGATAAGATAGTCCAAACCCTAACCAAGAGATAGTCCAAGCCAAACGTGATCTGCTAGCTGCAGCAACTGCAATGGGAACTCTCCTCCAAACCTGTGCACAAAACTGGGCACTGCAGTGCGCACAAGTGTTGCTCTGCAATTTTGAGACTACCTGCCAGAATGAAGACTGGCCTCCTGTATTTATAGTAATTCTGGCTAACTGCCTGGGACGACTTCTCATTCTGGGTATCTGTCTGTTCAGTATATTTTATTTCTTCTGGCCGACTTCTTCTCTTGGAGGCTAATAACCTAATACAAATTATTTTCTTGAGTCGACATGTCTTCTAGGGTTATTAGCCAACTCATTAGGGTTTCTTCTTGCTTCCCGAAATATTCTATTCTCGTCAGGTTTACATGTGGAGGTAAATACCTCCCGGAGCTACCATAATATCAACACTCCTTCCTAGCTAGGGAGGTATTACAGGTAATGGTCTTGAGCACAAACATACCATTCACCCGGTAGCATCAACATAGTTGTATAGACTATCTCATGACTAGATCATGAGCACCATCATCACCATCAGTGTCATCAGCTGCATCATCTCTCGAAACCATACTCTATCTGAGTAATCAAACATGATGCTCGCTCCACAGAGTGACACAGGAGCCATTCTTCTAATCTATAAGAATAAATGTTCTGAACCATTTCTGTCGAGGAAATCTCTGTTCATTGATCATCCATCTAGTTGATAATCATTTTCAACACTGTTGATAGTCTTCAAGGCAAACAGAACAATATCATTCAATAGAACACAACTGTGTCTATCCATAGTAGTACACAACTACAATCCAGTGGTACACTACCACACCAAGTAGCACATAGGTACTTGATCAAACAGTGGAACACATCCACCACAGTAGCATACATCTACTGTCTAGAGACATACAGTCTTCATAACAATCATCTGATATCAACCTGCACAGAAACAATGTTATGATATAAACTAAATTATCTGGACAATTCTTCTACTCACATCTGTGAGATATGAAAGAGCATCTGCCCTCAGAAAGTCAAACATCAATTATAAGCTATCTGGACTATTCTTCTCAAGCAAGGAAGAATAATTGTCCTGATTTTCTGAGCCTGGACCATTCCCCACCCTGGGCCATTCCTCCGACACTAAACAAAGTGTAACCTGGAGAGAATGAGTCTGCCCTAAGGAATGTCTGCCCCTGATTGCTGAACCTGGACCATTCCCCACCCTGGGCCATTCCTCCGACACTAAACAAAGTGCAACCTGGAGAGAATGAATCCACCCTAAGGAATGACTGTCTGAACCATTTCCAAAGGAAATGATTGTCCTGCACCAACCTCCAAAAAGGACCATTCCCCATGTTAACCACAATGGAAAATCGTTGTCCGGCGAGGCGGGCCAGTCTTCTTGAGTAACCCTCAAGAAGAGAGACTGCCCTAGACCACTTCCCATGTTAACCACAATGGGAAGTCGTTGCCTATAGTACATCAGCAATCTGGACCATTTTCAGAACTGGAAAATGTCTGTCCGTCAGAAATCTCAATCCACTTTCCGAACTGGAAAGAATCTGCTCATCCTGGACCATTTTTCGAACTGAAATATGATTGTCCATCAATCAATAATGCATCAGTGCTCCCTCCCAACCTCGGAGTCATCTCTTCCTTTTTCAATAAGGAAGTCGTCTCCACGAGCTCCATCTTGAGTACGCAAACTCTTTTATCTTGGACAGAAGCTTTACCAAAATGTCTGCTTATCTGCTCATCTGTGCAGATATGTATTGGAGAACCACTTTCTCCTTTATGGACTTCATCACGGATAATGTAATGCTTGATTTCAAATATACTTCGGTCTGGAACACTGGTTTTCTCTGAAGGCTTCATGTAGCTCTGATCAATAAAGTATATCATTGTTGAAAAACTGGAACATATCCATGTGGCACTTCTTCTGTCATCATGAGAGTTTGTCATAGATTTGCAATCCATCATCCTGGAGTTGTAAGTAACCATTTTGATACAATATCTCTGTTTATAGAATGTTTTCACCACACTTCTGCTGTGCATTGGAGGTTCTCCACCAAGTTGTCTTCTTTCATCTGCATACAAGGTTCTCTTTCTGGTATACCTCAAAGCCTTGAGGTTGCTTTTCATACACTTATTTGTTCAATTATTCTGGAGTACAGTCTTTGCATTCATCTGATGTCAACTCCAAACCATGGATATTGCGGACGATATAATGGCTCATGTAGAGGTATGTTTGGTTTACTGGAACAAACAATCATCATAGTCTTCTCCCTCCATCTGGGAGAACTTCTAGTTCTGGATCTCGCAATGCTTTCATTCATAAGTCTTTCGTACACTGTTCTTCATCACAACTTTCAGTTCCTCTGCTTGATTGCTTTTAGTGAGTTCATATCAAGCTAGTAGTCTTTTGATTCTCGATACAATGACTGGTTGTTCTGGCTTTTCTTTCTTTCTTGGAATCTTCATGTTTTTCCTCATGTTTCTCTTTAGCTCTTGGGTCCATGGAGTTTTCTATAGATTCCATGCCCTGAAGATTCCACTACTTTCTTTCATCATAGGATCATGGATGTGGATACAACCAGGGATACTTTAAGGCTTCTTTTCGAAGAAGACTTCTTCTAAAGTCAAACTAAACACATGTTGCTTTTTCATGGTTGCTTCCATGGATAGATACTTCATCATCTTCAATGGATCATATAATTTAGGATTAGCTCCCTCCTAATCCTTGCTTCAGGCATGCATGCTCTTCTTTTGGAAATATATAATCAACTCTCTCCATCTAGGAGAGTCCACGCTTCCATCTGCATCCTTATTGCCTTCTGCAAAGTGTCACAAATCTTTTTCCAATTTCCTCTTGATTGCTGACTTCTTTCTGTCTTTACTTCTTCTAGGTTTCTTCAAGATTGATTCTGATTTCGG
Source organism: Picea mariana (assembly GCA_032191745.1). NCBI lineage: Eukaryota > Viridiplantae > Streptophyta > Pinopsida > Pinales > Pinaceae > Picea > Picea mariana. The sequence continues at coordinate 133,790 of JASDQU010735900.1, read as the reverse complement.
CTTATCTTGCAATTGTTACTTATGTAATATCTTCCACATGAATTGTTACCAGGGGTTGTTGATGTACTTCATCCTTTCATGTGTATTGTCTGACTTGTAGTCATACTGATAGCTATCCTTATCTTGTTGTTCTTCCATAGGTATAGTTTCTCTTGGAACATATTATCTTCTGGGAAATAGATATGCAAGATATGTACAGAAAACATGGTATGTACAAGAACTATGAGGAGTATTGTTACCTTATCTTAGAAGAAGAAGTATGTTTCATCCTGCTTAGTCTTCTTTGAAGGTTCTGTTTCTTCGGCAACTGATGCTTCGTGTGTCTCCTTCCTTTTCTTTAGCTCGAGACAATGATTCTTGTAGTGACCATATTTTCGACAGTTGAAGCATTGTATTTCTGACATATCTTTCTCTTGATTTGGCTTCTTCTGGAGCCAAACTTCATTTTATTCCTGAAATTCTTGAACCTTGTTGTGAAAGCTTGATCATCGTGTTTCTTTTGGGGTTTCTCTTTTGCATTGATCATTGATTCTTCTTGTGCACAACAAGTCCAAAGTTCTTCAAATGTAGGATACTCCTTCCTTGTGTTCATGCTTGCAGCAAATGCATCCCGTGTCTTGGGAAGACCATTGAGTACTGTGTTTACCAATTCCTTCTTTGAAATGATGTCTTCAATAGCTTGTAGTTGATCTCTTAATTGAGAGATTCTCACAAAGTATGATGTTATGTTGTCATCATCATTCATCTTCATGTCACGGAGCTCATTCTTCAAACTCATTACTTGTCCAATGTTTCTGACTGAGAAGTGGTTTGTTAGAGCATCGTACATATTCTTTGATGAGTCGAGATGGGAGATGTAGGGTATCAAGTGGTCTTTTATAGAGTCCACTATGATACTCATGGCATTAATGTCACCGTCTTTGAACTTCTCCTTAACTGCAACGTTCTGCGGTTCCTTCTCTTTTCCTTCTTCAAACTCTGGTTCCACGATCTTTCCTTTCACGATATCCAACACTTTATTCTTGGCAAGGATGAGGTCAATCCTTGTCTTCCACTCTCTGAAGTTAGAAGCTCCATCTAACTTGTTTTCTGACTTCATAGAGTAAGTCATGGCTGCTTTGACTTGGTCAACCCTAGATCTGACCAAAAACTCAAACTTGATGTCTTGGCTTGCTGAGAGTACCAAGAGATGCGCTAGGCTAGGGCGCACTGATCTATCCGAAAATTAGGTCAATCCCTTCACTTAAGGTGCTTCAACGAGAGGATTAGGGTTTCTGTAACTGCACCTGTTAGTAACCCTAGCGGCAGTGCTATGGTGACTGCTCCTGCTAGAAACCCTAGCGACAGTTCTTCAACGAGCTTAATATCCTTACGGCTATGTTTCCTTCCAGCGGTTAGACTGAATGAAGGAGGTGTGGGCCCATAACCTGTTAGAATATGAATGAATGTGCTCGTTTTACCATTGACAATATCGCTATTGTCACCCAACCATAGGCCGAAGCCACCCTCCGAGCACCTTGACCTTGACAGAGAATCACTCCAGAAGCAAACCCTAGGCTAGATACCCAAACAAAGGGTAGTGCACCTTTCCCCAAGGATAGCGCACCAACAAGAGCTGATCAGATAGTCCAAACCCTACCCAAGAGATAGTCCAAGCCAAACGTGATCTGCTAGCTGCAGCAGCTGCAATGGCAGCTCTCCTCCAAACTTGCGCACAAAACTGGGCACTGCAGTGCGCACAAGTGTTGCTCTGCAATTCTAAGACTGCCTGCCAGAATGAAGACTGACCTCCTGTATTTATAGTAATTTTGGCTAACTGCTTGGGCTGACTTCTCATTCTGGGTATCTGTCTGTTCAGTATATTTTATTTCTTCTGGCCGACTTCTTCTCTTGGAGGCTAATAACCTAATACAAATTATCTTCTTGAGTCGACATGTCTTCTAGGGTTATTAGCCAACTCAATAGGGTTTCTTCTTGTTTCCTGGAATATTCTATTCTCGTCAGGTTTACACGTGGAGGTAAATACCGCCCGCAGCTACCATAATATCAACACTCCCAGTCATCCTGGATGATGTGGATAGTTTCCTAAAATTTAGGAGTTGGATTATATTGTTAGAAATTTCTATATTTAGCAGGTATAGTCATCATCCATGCAGTGCCAGGTGGCGAAATCAGATTCCAACGTGTGGCAGAGTTTCAGTGAGATGTGGCATCTACATGGCATCATTTGACCAAGGGCACATAGGGTGAGGTGGCACTTCCGTGGAGAAAATTTAGCCAATTAGGCTAACTTTTCCCACTAATTCTTCTTCACCCGCCATAAAACCACTTTACATATAGTCCATTTTTTCCCTATGCCTCTTAACACTCTAACCCTATCCTATCCTAATCCTAAACCCACATATCCATACCACTTTAAAGTGTCCCCTTAATTAATTAATTAATTAATTACCTACCATTTTCTTATCCTAACCCCTTCCCCTCATAGGTACCACTCAAATTTTTCCTAACTCATACCCACTTCATACTCACTCACTTTCCCACCTTTATTAAATGATTTAATTAAAGATTCACTTTATTTAATTAATTAAATACTAAAGTATGTCCCCCCCTCACTTTTTAAATTATTTCAATAAAGTGTTTGTCTCCCTTTATCCTCGTAACCTATGTACCTCCCTTAACCCACATATACATATATCCCCACCACATTAAACAAAGCATGCCCCTTGTTATTAATTAATTAATTAATGAAAAGTTTGTTTTTCCCCTTATCAAGGTATGCGTACTTCCTTTTAACCATAGCCTATGCCCATCCATTTTAAGAAAAAGCACATGCATTATTCATGGCCTCCCTTTGAACCATGTGAATTCCCCTTTTAACAAAAGCGCATTATTGGGTCGTACGCTCCACCTCACACATGCTAACTCCATACATGCTTAATTTCCATCACACGCCATCTACCTCACATCGTCTCCCTTGCATGACTCATATCATGCCTACGTAAACTCACTCTACTCTCCCATGCGTGGTTTCCCATCCACCTAATCTGCATGCACATCCATCTCACTCATATTACCCTCATGTCATGTGCTAATTCGTATTCATACTCCCTCTTGTTATAGCATCCATCCTTCTTACGCATGCACTCACTCTTCCATCACATTAAACCCTCACTACCTTGGCATGCGCTCTTCCTATTTCTCTCTCCACTTAACTACTCCTACCATTCCTATTCGATTCTCCCATGCTTACTTCACTACCACTCCCTCACGCATCTTACCTCATGCGTCTTTCTCCCATGCACATAACCTTCTATGTCTCCTTCCTTAATGCGCCTTCCACTTGACCTTTGCTATCCCACGTGGAGAGTTAACTCAAACTCCCACTCTAGATTCCATCATGCGTATACTTGCCACTACTACCCTCTCATGCGACCTCTTACTTTTTCCTTGGATATACACCCCCTTGGCTATATATTGGATGGTTCACATGTGTTATTGTCGATTCTTGCAGCATAGTGTCTCTCTCATTCTTCTTTCTCTCTCTCTATAGTCTGGTGACTTTTCTCTAAGAAAAGTAGGCATTGTACCAGTTGTAAGCTTTCCAAGTGTGGCGCAATCAACCCTCTTCTAAGCTTGATCAATAAAGAAGTGTGTTTTATCTTCGAACTTCTCTTCTTGGCGATACTATGGTAAATTTGTGATCTGATTTGTCATTTTCTGAACTGTTTATTGTGATTATTTCGATCTTTTGAACAATCTTTCTCTTCTTTTTCCAGTCTATTATCATTGTGCTAACCCTGCAAGTTCCCTCCAAGCATAGAATATTACTTTTCCTCGTCGTTTTGGACTGCTTTTACACGTTGTCCAAGACAAACAGCTTGTTGTTTTGTAAGTTTTACACGCAGAAATCAGACTTAAAGACAGCAGCAAGGTGCTTCAGTGTGCCTAAGGACTCCCCCTAGAGGCTACCAAGCATTAGTCCAAACGGAGAGGGGTCTATCCTATGACAATTTGGGGCTTTACTCATTCAATTAGCCAAGTCTTCATTGCTGAAATAAAAGGTTATATCAGCTCAATTGGAGGGTGGAATTTTGTGCTAACAGGACCCCAATTTTCCAAACTGGGACCGACCACTAAAATGGCCCTGCACGTTGATTCCTCCAATTTTTTTCCACTCTAAAAGCATCGAGATAGATGAAAAATAATATAATGATCCAATCGGGATCATACCTCCCCATTTAAGGAGGCTTTTGGTCCCCAAAATCTTTACTCAATGAGGTGAGGAAATTTTTCCTCTACCTTCTCCCTGGAGTACCACTTTGCTTTGCCTGGAAGTTGTCCTTTCCACCAAACCTAGCAAAGGTCGTACTGCCCCTTTCTTGTAGTTCTAGACTGTTTATGCAAAACTGTGTCCTTTGCCAACTCTGCCTGAGCATCTGGTACTAAATCCTCTATGGAAGGTAGGACCTGCTCCTTCTCCTGATCCAACATGGAGGGATCATAGAGTTTGAAATTCCCCACATTCACTACTAAGTAAATGCACATGTATGGGGGTAGACTGAGTCTATAGGTGTTATCTCCCACCTTTTCCAATACCTCAAAAGGACCATACCGCAAAGCCTTGATCTTCTTACCAAGACCCTGTAGTCTTTCCTTATTCAGTTGTAACCATACTCTATCTCTCACTCTAAATGTTCTCTCTGTTCTATGTTGGTAATGTCTAGCCTTGTACTTTTCCTACTACTTCTTCAACATCTCCTGTACTTGCAAATGGATTAGCCTGATCTTTTCAACAAATTTTTTTTCCTTTAATGCATCTCTTGTGAGGTCCTCCCTCACTCCTCCTTGTTGTCCATATACAACATCTAAGGGTGAAGGTGGAAAATACCCAAAGCAAGTTTCAAAAGGTGACTTACCAGTAGAAGTGTGGACTGCTTTGTTATAAGAGAGTTGTATATAGATCATATTTTCATCCCAGGTCTTCGGATGCTTCTAATTGTAAGTTGTAACCCCTTAAAAGCTGCACCAAAGTTTTGTTGACTACTTCAATCTACCCATCTGTCTGGGGATGGAATGTTGTAGACCTCTTCAACTTAGTGTCTATCTTCTCCCACAATGTAGTCCAAAATGCACTGAGAAATCTGGTATCCTTGTCTGATATGATGCTCCTTGGTATCCCAAAAGGCACCCATACCTGTTCAAAGAACGTGTTTGTTGTTTCTTGTTCCTTGATGGTCTTTTTACAAGGAATGAGAATGCACATCTTGTTGAACCTGTCAACTACCACAAATAAATAGTCATGTCCCTTCCACGTGGTCGGTAAACCTCCCAAAAAATCCATGGAAATGCTTTCCCAAGGTCGAGTGGGTATACGTAAGGGATGGTATAGACCTTGTTTCCTATTACTGGGCTTGCTCATACAACAAATTATACATCCTCTAATATATCGTGCTACATCTTCTTGCATTCTGGGCCAAAAAACATACCTATGTATACATAGATCTACTCAAAGAGAGCCCCTCTCCCTCCTCCTCCTCTTTCCCTTCTAATCCCCCCTCTGGCCTGGGATATGCTCTCTGGTCCCATTCAAAAAAGTTGGATAACACTTCCTCGTCTAGAGGTTTGGCCTCAGACACTCCTCTTCCGAACCGGGTCGGTCGGAAGTCTCACCTTGTTAATGTTGATTTTCATATGAGATGATCGATATATTATTACAATGATGAGTGTTCCATATATAGGGAACATATGGTGACCATCCATGAAAGGATGCGTCCCTTGAATAATCAACAACTATTTATTATTATCATTTACTTATTATATATGATGTTTAATAATCAATAATTATAATATTAATTATTATTCTAAGAGAATGTCTTCCCGATGTTGTCCAAACATCAACACCCTCTCTCAACGAGGGAGACATTCTACATCATGCCAAGCTTGTCTTTGAAGTATACAAACTTCACCCTAGACTCATGACACTTGTCTATTAGTCTTGGGAGACGTCTCTCTCCCACCTAAACCGAGGAGAAACTCCTTCTGCGGCTCTCCCTCTGAGCCAATTAAATCTCTCAGATTAGACTCACTTTGGGTCCGCATGTAATAGCATATAGCATCTTGAGTCTTTATCATTCCTTGTCAAATCACCATGACTAGAACAAATACCACACCAGGATCTTTCATCACAGGTACACACCTATGAGTGAATGTCGGCCTGATGCTAACTGACAGGTGGAAAGCACTTCAAGCACCTCGAGTCCATATTATTCCTTGTCATGATCAAGGAAGGACTACATCTGGGCTCATTTACCACAAGTGCACCTTTATGATAAATGTATCCTATCTCCCTTGGTCTGCAGCCCAATCTAGGAGAAGTTTTTCCCGATGTTGAAACATCAACACTCCCTCTTAGCTAGGGAGGTATCTTTCCATAGTAGTACACAACTACTGTCCAGAGACACGTAGTCTCCGCCAGTGGTACACAACCACCATAGTAGCAAAAGGTCTGTCACACATGGCACTCCCATGTGGACTTCTAGAGGCTACTCCCTCTAGGAACACTTAGGGTCAACTCCCCATAGTGTGAGACGTCAAGGGTCAACTCCCTTGACATGTCCTCATTTTCTCTCCACATGGGACGATGGGCTATAAGCCCAAATGCACTTATCCATTCTCAGATAAGTGCCCCACTTATCCCTCCTCGAATACGTGTCCTCACAGATCAACTCAACTCAATTCACAAAGGAGTACGATCTAGAGAAAGTTTGTCACACATGGCACTCCATGTGGACTTCTAGAGGCTACACCCTCTAGAAACACTAGGGTCAACTCCCACAATGTATGAAGTCAAGGGTCAACTCCCTTGACATGTCCTCATGTGCTCTCCACATGGGACGTTGGGCTATAAGCCCAAACACACTTATCCCTTCTTGGATAAGTGCCCCACTTATCCCTTCTCGGATAAGTGTCATCACAGATCAACTCAACTCAGTCACAAAGGAGTATGATCTGGAGAATGTCTCAGGAAGATGCAAACATCAACACTCCTCATCGAGGGAGGCATTCTTTGTCACGCCAAGTCTGTCATGGAAGTACTTGAACTTCGTCCTAGTTTGGTAAGAACATCAACAACCTGCTCATATGTAGGAAGGTACTGCACCAATACTTCCTTCATCTGCACCATGTCTCGGATGTAATGGTACTTGATCTCAATGTGGTTCGATTTGTCATGAAACACTGGATTATCAGAGATCTTCACACAACTTTGGTTACCATAATGAATAATGGTGGAATCCAACACATGTTCAAATAAATCTGCAAGGAGCTTGCGAAGCCACACTGCTTCACGGACTGTCATACTTAATGCAATGTACTCTGCTTTTGTTGTGCTCAAAGCCACAGAAGTTTGTTTTTTTGCTACACCAAGAAACCATGGAAGATCCCAAAGTGAAGCAACACCTGAAGGTGCTCTTTCTGTCCACTGCGCTCCCTGCCCAATCAGAGTCAATATATTACTGCCATATCATATCAATACTAGAACTATATCTTAGACCATGTCCAACTGTGCCTCGCAAGTATCTCAACACATGCTTCGCAGCAATCTAGTGTGTCTATCTCAGCTGACTTATAAACTGGCTAAGTGCACTCACTGCATAGCAAATATTTGGTCTGGTGTTAACTAGATACATCAATTATCCAATCAGCTGCCTGTACAGAGTCGGATCAATTTCGTCAGAATCGAAAGAAGACACACTTAGTTTCTTTAGATTCGTCATCATTGGTGTAGCCACAGACTTCAAGTTCAGTATCTCAAACTTCTTCAATATCTCAACTGTGTACTTCCCCTGACTCAGGAAGATCTCATCAGTTCTCTGCCACACCTATAGTCCCAAGAAGTAGTGCATCATACCAAGGTCCTTCATTTCAAACTTAGAGGCCAACGCATACTTGCATTCAACAATAAGGATCTATGTATCAGTGAGGAATAAATCATCAACGTAGAGGACCAAAATCAGGGACTCACCAGTAACAATATTGTAGTACAGGTTGTGATAGACAACACTTTTGTTGAAGCCCAAAAATCATCAGGTGTCAATCAATCCTTGCATACCAAGCTCAAGGTGGTTGCTTGATTCCATACAAGGCCATCTTCAACCTGCACACATGAGACTCCTTCTCATGTATCACGAAACCATCTGGATGCTCGATGTATACTTCTTCCTCAATATCTCCATTGAGAAAGGTTGTCTTTACATCCATCTGATGTACTCTCTAACCCATGGATGTTGAAGGGGAAATAATCATCCGGATAGAAGTGTATCGAGCAACAGGAGCAAATCTCTCCTCATAATCTATTCCCTCCACCTAAGAGAATCTTCTAGCAACAAATCTCGTTTTGTGCCTCTCGATGCTCTTGTCAACTGTATGTTTGATCTTGTAGATCCATTTGGAAGTCACTACATACTTCCCTTTAGGTCTCGGAACAACATCCCACACATCATTCTTCATGATGTATTGATACTCCGCCATCATGACATCTCTCCATATTGGATGACTAGTTGCCTCCTCATAACAACAAGGCTCAAAATGAATGATGTGGCTCATAGTTGCGGCATATCATGAATATCTCTGAGGTATCTTTCTCACTCGGAAGGTACCACGAGGAGGTATATATCCTTCTGCCTCCTGCAGAGTCTGACGAGCCCATGTAGGTCTCTTCTGAACTACTACAATATCTCTAGGAACATCAACTGGAGCTACAGGATCAAAAAGATCAATTGGATCAATTTGATCAATCTCCATGTGAGATCCTCTAGATCTCTTTAAAGGATACCTCCTCCTCAAAGGTAACATATCTGCTCACCTCAATCCATCTCTGACCAGGGATGTAGATCCGGTAATCCTTCGAAGACTTATTGTACCCAAAAAATGTACCCTTTCTGCCTGAAGGGTCTAGCTTGATCTTTTTTTCCTTGGGTACATGAATGTATACTGGACACTCAAACATCCTGAAGTGTCCAACCTCAGGCTTCACTCTGGTGAAGGCCTCCTCAAGTATCATGTTCCTCAAAGTCTTATGAGGCCTTTTGTTTTGAACATACACTGTAGTCATGGATTCCTTTGCCCAGAGAAACATAGGTAAATGTTGATCATGCTAAGTCATCTTGGACCATACTTGATTTATCGAGGTTCCCTCATGAAACCAATGTCTCAAGAAAATGAAAAGCATCAACACTCCCTCTGGAGCTAGAGGTGACTCCTCCTCTATTTTTCATATATAATATAAAGGAGATATATTTATAATTAGATGTGCCAACGCTTCACACATTTGTGTATTGTAACTATTCAATCAAAAATCTCAGTTTATCATTCAACTTCATGCACATTAGGAGATTTGGAAATCATCCACATGATATGGAACATGAATGTTCTCTCTTAGGTCATCCGTCGTGAAGTTGCACCCCTTCTCGACAATACGTTATTCGAAAGTCAACTCTCAAAACACATTTTCATAGTTGTGGCTTAGGGTTTCCAGCAACCCTAAAGTCAGTGTCTCCACCTCCTATGAAGATTTCCTCAGCACCAGATTTGGCAAAAAGCCTCTCTTTAAACGTTCGACTCTATCCAACGCTCTATAATGAGTATTAATAGATGGAACACATCTCGTCTTAAGGCTCTAAAAAGCACTTCTTTTATTAATGCACGATTGCAAACTGTTTGAATAATGATCCCAACTTCCAATAGATGGATCATAGAGTAGCATGTTACATTTTCTCTCAAAATCTTCCATCTTGCAATCAATAGCTCCAGAAAGATCAACTTTTAGTCTTTTGGGCAGTACCTAGGGTTTCAACACATAGTTTTCCTTTTTTTGTGGAGTGCTAATATAGAAGCAATGCCCAAACATGGTCTAGAAGTACACACTGGCACTCACATGTTTCACACTATATATTAATTGCACTTCTGAAATCCTTTAGGACCTCTTGGATCCAATAGAGTTTCGATTGTGCATTGCATAGTGTAATTTAAGGTGCATTATGCCTGCGACTTCTACGGGATTTTGACAATCTCGACATGTTAGTGGTTATGATGAGAAAGCAAGGTGACAATACAGAAGCCAACACAACAAACAACATAGGGTTTCAACGGTTTTGATCGTCATTTGCAACAAGACGCTCATCAACCCTCTCGGATTTAAATTTTGTAAGACCGTCTTCTATTCAGCTGTCAGGATGCCCTGGATTCCTAACCCGTCTTCATGCTACAATGTTTTTCGAGGCGCTATTGGAAAGCATATTTGTTCCTGTGGAAACTTACCTCGTGGGTCGTTCAGTTGAACTCTCAGGGCATTTCTTGCCATTGTTCTATAGCATGCTATTTTTATCATCAAGACTATTGCAGATTTTGACATATATCCCACGAGCAACCATGTAATCAACGAAGCAGCTTCCAACCTATCTTACAGATCCACTTCTTCCATAGATTATGGATTTGGTTCAAGGAGTTCTTGTTCTCAACACTCCACACGGGATTGCCTTTGTACATAGAGATTGTAACAACTCCATAAATTTAACACTCTCAACATTTCACTCTACTCTCATTTTCCTGGGCCCTCCTGTGAAGGAGTCAAGCCCATTCTAGCTCTGATACCATGTTGATTTTCATATGAGATGATAGATATATTATTACAATGATGAGTGTTCCATATATAGGGAACATATGGTGACCATCCATGAAAGGATGCGTCCCTTGAATAATCAACAGTTAAGGCCCAACAAAGGGCGCTAATCGACATCAAGAAATGTAAGCAAAAAACTATAACTAGGGCCCTTAGAGCTAGGACAACCCCTAAAAGGGCAGCCCCATGAAGGTCTTAACTTTTAACGCACGTGGGGTGGCGGCCCCCTAAAAACAATTAGCCCTCAAAAGGCTAATCAAGATCCTTAATCCTGATATTGTTTTGATTCAGGAGGCGATGGTGAGTGGGGACAAAGCCAGATATGTCTTTGAACCCTGAGTGAAATCTTGGTCTTTTTGCACCCTGGAATTAGACGCACTGTCAGGAGGCTTGCTCACGGGGTGGAGCTCTAATTTCAAAGCCAGGTCCTCGTCAATTCTCAAGTCTGCTATATTGGTTCGCCTTGAAGTCGCCTCTGTAGGTATTGAAGTTAGTGTCATCAATATATATGGTCCTTACTCTAATTCGGAAAAAAAATTGGACAGAACTTCAAGATGCTAAGTTATTTGTCGAACCCTTCACTCTAGTCAGAGGGGATTTTAACCTAGCATTATCTTCTAATGAAATATGAAGCTCTAATGCTCGGCCAGATCCACATGCAACTTTTTTTACAACGTATTTTGTACAGAACAAGTTAATCGATGTAAAGCCTATAAAATTGTCTCCTACCTAGAGAAACTTCCGCTCTAAAGCAGCAGCAATCTCAAAATGGATGGATTGTTTTTTGAAATTGGACGACTTCATGCCCAGGCAATTCTAGTTTAAATCCTAGGTTACAACAAGAGAACTATCTAACCATTTAATGGTTCTTTTCCAAATCAAAGTGGGGGATATCAAGCCCCCTGCGCCATTGAAATTCAATGCCCAATGGCTTCAAGAGAAGGAATTCAGCCAGTCAATCATCGACTCGTGGTCTCCCCTCTCTTTGAAGGCTTCTGGTATGTTTATGCAACAGTTGACTGCAAACATCGCTCGGGTCAAAAAAGTAATTAAGTATTGGCAGAACTCTCGAAAGGTGGCCATCCAGGCGATGTAAAGATTGGTGGAATCAAATATTGAAGAAATTCTAGGCAGATCCCCTTCTAGCTTAGCGAAGTACAATATTACCTCTTTACGAAGCCTTGAATACCGTCGTCACAAATTATTGGCAGAAGAGGAGGCCCTTTGGAGGATAAAGAGCCAAGCTATTTGGTTGCAAGAGGGAGATAATAATACCAAATACTTTCATTCCTATGCATACTACAGGAATAATAAAAATTCCATTTGGTAGATTAAGACCCAGAAGGGCAAAAGGGCTCATTGCTTCAAAGACATCGCGGCGAAGGGAGTATGTTATTTTTAAAATCTATATACAGAGAAAGAAGGTTGCCCGATTCAGGATATTCTTCAAGTAATATTTGAATATCCCTCTGCTTCTACTGATGATATAAATAAATCTTTGGAGAAGAAAGTATCTGAGAATGAGGTGCAGCGCGCTATCTCTTCTATGTAGAAAGAGAAAATCCCAGGGCCTGACGGGCTCACAGTAGAATTTTTCCTTGGCTTCTCTAATCATATAAAAGGGGACCTAGTCAAAGCCGTAAGGGAGTCTAAAGAATATGGTAAGGTTCTAGGCTCTCTTAACTCTACATTTTTGGCACTCATCCCTAAAAGCAAGGATGGCTCATCCTTTGAGAACTTCATGCCTCTTGCCTGTTGTAACGTAATATACAAACTTATCACCAAAATCATAGCTATCAGACTTAAGCCTCTTCTAAGTGAGGTTCTCTCTAAGGAAAAATTCGGCTTTCTGCATAAAAGTCAATCACGATGTCGTCGCCTTAGCCCAAGAGACAATCCACTCTGTGAAGTTCTCGAAGCAAGTCGTTGCCACTATAAAAATTGATTTATCTAAAACATACGACAGGGTGAGCTAGACGTTCTTGCGACTTTCTCTTCTGAAGTTGGGCTTGCCCTTATCAATACTGAACTAGATCATGGGGTGTGTGTCCTCAGCCTCTTTTGTTGTTTTAATCAATGGGTTGTCCTCTAGTTTCTTTCGTGCCTCTAGACATCTCCACCAGGGGTATCCTCTTTCCCCCTTTCTTTTTCTGGTGGTAGTGGAAGTCCTAAGAAGATTCATCAAAGCGGCTAAAAGTTCTAGTCATCTTGCGAGAGCTAAGGTGACGGAAACAGCCACTCTTTCCCACCTTTTGTTTGTCGACGATGTTCTTTGCTTCACGTGTGGAACCCCTCGAAATATCCTCTCTCTAAAAACATTTTGAACTATTTTTGTCTAGCCTCCGGAATGGAAGTCAACTATTCTAAGTCTTGCTCTATCTTTCATAATCTTTCTTCCCTCTCTCTCTCAAAGTTGACGGAATTCCTTCTTTTTCCTAAAAGAGAGCTCGAAGACGGCTTTAAGTATCTGAGCTTCTTCCTTAAGCTCGACGGATATAAAATAAACGACTCGAATTGGATCTACAAGAAAGTTGAGGCTCGTATCTCATTCTGGGGCAATCGGCTCCTCTCTAGCGGGGGAAGGCTCACCTTGGTCAAATCCATTCTGAAAGGTATCCTTGTCTACTGGAAATCCAGAGCAGCTATTGCAAAAAGCATCCTTTCCAAGATAGGATAAAATATATAAGTTTTTGCTTCCTTTGGTCAAGGGAAAAACCTAGCAGAGGAACAACCTCGGTGAGATGGTGAAGATCGGCTTTTCCCAAAAGCCTTGGGGGTTGGGGGCTCAAGAACATCTACCTATTCTCTTTGGCCCTTGCAACAAAAAAATTATGGCGTCTGATACACAATTCTTCTCTTTGGGGTTCTCTGATGAAATCCAAATATTTTGGAAACCTGTCAACAGAAGAATGGATCTGGTCTCCCTCTAAATCAACCAAAGGTTTGATTGCGTGGAAATCCTTGGTGAAGGCGCTCCCTTTAGTATTGAGAAATATAAAGCAAGATTTGTCGCTCGTGGCTTTTCCCAGAAGGAAGGAATCGACTATGAAGAGACATTTGCTCCTGT
>JASDQU010735900.1:103516-119942 GCA_032191745.1 Picea mariana | reverse complement strand
GTTGATGTTCCTTGCTTCTGACCTCGTTGTTAGACGTAAAGCAAGATGAGTCATGCTTCTGACCTAGTTGTTAGCCGTAAAGCATGACGCTGTGATTCCTCGCTTCTGACCTAGTTGTTAGACGTAAAGCGAGATGATGATATTACTTGCTTCTAACCTAGTTGTTAGACGTAAAGCAAGATGTGACTGACACTGAGCTGTGATATTAAGCTAGTGTAGTACTATGATGTGACAACCTAGTGCTGTGATGAGGTATCATTTTTATTGATACATATTTGATGCAGATGATGATAGCATTCCTTTGAGAATGATGATGCTGCTGATGAAGAAAACTTTCAATGACTCGTAAATGTGCTAGACAATTGTTCAAGATGATATTGACGATACTGTCCTCGAGATGCCACCGATGATGCAGACCTCTCTCGCCTGATGCTGATGAAGACTGATGAAGAATACCCTTCTTGTTAAGGAGGAGTGTTGAAATAATGTAACTGCGAAGAGCATTCTTATTATTTTGTTATTGGATTAAATCCCCATTGTGGATTAATCATGTCATTATTATCATTTTTATTATTAGATTAATCCCCATTGAGGATTAATCAAGTCGGTAATTGTATAAGGACCAAATCCCCTTTTGTTGATTGGTCATCGGACAATTATAATGTACAGAATAAGAAGTCGGCCCCAGCAGTTATAATGAAAGGGCCAGATTAAATTAAAGGTGGATTTACCCACCCAGTGTGAGAGGTCGGCCCAGCCAGTTGGTGACTCTTCACACGTGCCAGAGTGATATAAATAAGAGGCTAGCGCCTCACTTCTATCACACACTTCACTTGCTCATGATCTTATGAGGCAAGTTGACATTTCAAGTTGGTGAGAGGAGAAGAAGGGTGGCGCATCTCTTGGAGGAGGATTTTCTGTATTGGTTGAGTTATCTCTTGAACATTTGATAAGTTATTTATGATAAGTTTTGCTGGGTTTTCTTCCCCTAGAGGGTTTCCCAGGATAAATGATGTGTCTATTGTGGATGTGTATTTCTCAGTGATCTTGTTCTTATTATGCTCTTATCTTATGAAATGCAAAGAACTATAATAATGGCATAAACATTAACAATCTTGTTCCTTTGTGTTTTTCGTATGCATTCTTAGCTTGTAGATCTAGAGTAGGAATTCCAAGCAAAGTATTTTGCTTGGATAGATTTGTGGTAGTCTTATCATAGATCTAGTGAGTTTCTATTTAGGTATTTCAAAGTATTTTGGCTTACTATGTAGATCTAATCACTTCCTCTTTGCTCTTATAGCTTTGCATTCAAGATTTGCAAAATTTCTAAATAGTTTTATGTGAAGATTTCAGATATGGAAATCTTCCATTTCACCCACTTTTACCCTCTAATAATTTATGTTTCATATTTCTGTTCATTTCCATTATATTTTTGGCATTCTAACATGTTTTGATAGGTCATTTTAATCTATTTTACTTGCTGAATTTTACACAAAAAATTTATGGTAATTACTAACAAAAAATTTCCCAAGTTTTGGTGTTTTTGCAGCTTTTCCAGCAAGGTTTTCCTTGTTGATTTGTTGCAAGTCTGCATCAAAAAGGAGGATCTACAGCCCATTTGGGGCACCTAAACGTCCAAGAGAAGCCTCCTAAGTTGGGGTACTTTCTTTCCAACTTCTCCTCTTTCATTCTTCTATTGTAAGAAAGCCCAAAGAGAGTCTCTTAGACTTGCACTTCTCTAAGATTTAATTTTCTGCAATTTAATTTTTCATTTGCCTACACCTTGCATAGTGGATTGGCCTAGCCACCCATGCAAAATCTTATGGCTAGTTAGTAGTTTTATTTCAGCATTACAATTTCTTTCCAAGTTTGCCCCACTTGTCCTTAAGGCAAGGTTGTGTCGCTAGGATTAGTTTCTTTATTTCCAAGTCAAGCTATTTCCTTTCAAGCTTTTATTTTTTCACCCACTTGGGCACAAAACCAATAGGCTTGTCCTCCACCTTGTGCCTTTGTTGAGGTTGTAATTAGTTTAGTTTCATTTTAAGTTATTTCATTCTTTATTGTTTGCCTACACCCTCCAAAGAGGATTGGTTTTGCCACCCATGCAATACTATAAGGCTAGGTAGATGGTTGATGGTCTATGCTTCTAGTTTTCAAGTTCATGTGATATCTTTATGTTTTAGAAGCACATCATTTCATTTGCTTAAGCCCATGGAGGCATAATTTATTTACTTGTACATCCCTTCCAAGCACTTGCAATTTACATTTCTTTCAACCATTTGTTATTTACTTTCTTCATGCACTTAACTCAATTAACCTTTAAGTTGCTCAATCAATCTATCTTAGACTCATAGGGGGTCAATTTATTAGCTTAATTAGAACACCCTTAATTGTTGCAACTTTCGCCATCAAACAAGGAACTTGTGAAGGCGGCTTCGGGTGCTAGATCGGGGATGATCTCACGGCACTAGGTGTCCCCCTTGTTGAGCACCCTTGTTTCTTGGATTGACCTGTGGAGCTAGGGTAAGGCCTTGTTTTCCTTGCTTATTGAGCACCCAGCAGTCCTTTTGGCCAAAGCGGTGGGAGTTTTGGGGAAGTCACCTAGTCTAGGATTCAACTTCACCTAATCAATCTAATTTCTAAAATTTACCTACACAACCTATGGTTTAGCTTCACATTTCATTCTAAGTGGTTCATGCTCTTTACTTTCCGCAACACTTTCATTTCAAGTTATCTTTCAAGCAATTTTATTGAGCATTTTGGGTGGTTAAACTGTCGAGCTTAGGAGTTGCGCACTTAGCTTGTGGAGGCTCTCTTTGTGGTCTTTTCATCTCTTGAAGTTGTGCATTTGAGCTATTGAACAGCCCCCTTGAAGTTGTGCACCTCTCTTGGGGCACTTCAAGTTTGGGTGTGAGTTGTGTTGTGTTTGTTATGGATGCAATCTTGATCTATCTCCTTCATTTCCCTGCAAAATCAATTCGAGTTAGTTCAATCATTGCTATACTAGAATCTTAGATCTAACAAGTGCTTGTTCTTCTCACTTGTAGATAGTTCTATCTTGTATTTTGTTGTATCATTAACTTATTCTTTGCATTCTTTATTGTGTTGATAGTTGTTGCATTTCCTTGTATCTAATCTAATTGTAAAGTTTTGTAAAGTTATTCTTTGTGTAACTTAGTTAACCCCATTTGCCCAACCTTAGGCACTAGTCTTAGTTGTCCTAGGGGGGAAGGTTTGCCTTTGCATTGAAAGTTTTACATTTGCATCGTTTGCTTCTCATATAGGCTAGTTTACCCCAACCTTTAACAAATTAAAATTAACTCCTAGATTGTACCTAATAACTCACGTAGTAACTAGGGCCTACCCCCCTTGGCTTCCCTAGGAGTAAGCCTAGACAAAAGAAGTTCAAGTCGAGGTGACAGTGGACTTGAACTTAAGCATTGTACCTCCAAGGACACACTAAGTGGATTGAGACTTAGTCCACGTTTGCAGTGTGTATAAGGACGACAACTGAGAGGGTGTGTGGTACCGTCATCCCCAATGCACCTTTTCCAAGCCCATCAATTTCCTTTTATCTTTCTTTCTCTATATTTTCTTTCATAATAGCATAAGGAGAGATTGAAGTTCACTACCTTGGCATGGTGACCAGGTGATGGCAATGTCACCCACAAACACCTAATGGAAATGAGAAGGTTGGCTCGTGATGAGACCCCCTTTCTCTCAGCCATGCAACTGAGAGCCATTGCCCTGGTTTGGTGACCAGATGATGACAATGTCATACCACTAGATATTGATGGACGTGATAGGTCGGCTCGTCATGAGACCTCCTATCTTTCAACTAACCTTTCAATTATTTATTTATTATATTGTGGGTCCCCTTTATTCAAAGATAAGTGTTTCATTGCTTTCTTGGGTGATCCCTGGGCAAAGCATCTGAAAGGTTTATATAAGGTTTTTATCTTTTGCCCAACATTTGTTGATTTTTTTATGAGCAAGGTTAGGCATGAAGTTCATTCCATTTTAGCATTTAACTTAACCATAGACAATAATGTTGCAGCAACCAAGATCACAAGAAGAAACACCATGCACAAGAACAGAAGAATTATCCTGAGAAACCCTTCTCAACAAGGGAAGAAAACCCAGCCAAATCCTTTGCTATATTCTTCAAGAGAAATACCTTCACCACCAATAAGACCTAGCACACAACAGGGTGCTCAAACCCTAGATGACTAGAGCCCAAGAGAGATGTGAACTTTTCCTAAGAGGATGTACTTGCTGAAATTTCCAAACACACATGAAAGATATGATTCCTCAATGGGGAATTTACCTTTACTTATACTAACCTGAACCTGTCAACAAAAGTGTCTATTGGCACAACAAGGCCGACCTCACTAGCTTATAATATAATTAATATTAACCAGATTAATTATCTTTTACAATAATTACCAGTCACATTAAGGTGGGGTCGACCTGTGCCCTTTACATTACAATTAGGGTTACAGGCAAGTCTGAATCTTGAACAATATAGCAAGGGATCTGATACACCCACTAGTGCTCATCCACTAGGGGCACATCCATAGGGATGTCCATATCTCTGGCTCACTGCATTACACAGATGAACCACTTCTTCACTAGTGCTCAGCCACTAGGATCACATTCACCTGTGCTCGTCCACAGGCACGTCCACTCAACAGATCTTCTTTCCCACTGCATTAGACGGGAGAGTCATCTAGAGTTTCTCAACAACTCTTCTACTCAGAGGAGGCTAATACATCATCTTCATTTCTGTTCTCATGATGATGCACCCAGCACTTTGGGATTTCACACGTTCACCTTGTGCTTAGCCACAGGCACGTCCAACTCTGCAGATCACCTTTCTCACTGTGTTACACAGTAGAATCATCTGGAGTTCTTCTCAACTCTCTGTATGGAGGAGGTCATCTCTACGTTCCAGCTCTGTCTCAGATAGGAACCATGCACCCTTCTCAGGGGCTTTCTCTCAGGTTTGTAAGTTGGAGAATGTCTCACATAGCTGCAATGATCCACATCTCACAGGTTTGTAAGCTAGAGAATGTCTCACATAGATGCAATCATCAACACTCCCTCTCAACTAGGGAGGCATTTTCCACCAGGCCAAGTCTCTCCAAAAATACTCGAACTTTGTCTTGGCAAGTGGTTTGGTGAAGATATCTGCGATCTACTCATGTGTAGGAAGGTACTGCATGTGTACAATTTTCCTCGGCATCATATCTCTGATATAAGGATATTTCATCTCATCGTGTTTCGATCCATCAGGAAACACTGGGTTCTCAAGAAGCTTTATACACGGCTCTTGGTTATCATCATAGGATCCATCTCATGGTCAAGTAAATCTGTCAGAAGTTTGTGAAGCCACATGGCTTCTCTCATTTGATGTTATATACTCTGCTTCTATGGTACTCAAGGCCATAGAGTTTTGTTTCCTGCTGCATCAGAAAATCATGGCAAACTTCATGGTAAGACAACAACCGGATGTGCTCTTCCGGTCCACTGTACTTTTCTGCTCAATCTGAATCGGCATATCCTGCAAACTTAAGTTCACACTGGAGGCATATCTCAGGCCATATCCAACTTTGCCTCGCATATGTCTCAATACATGTTTTGTTGTTGTCTAGTGAGTCTGTCTCAGTTGACTCATGAAATGACTAAGCACACTCACTGCATGGCATGAATCAAGTTTGGTGTTAACCAGATACATTAGTGATCCAATCAACGGTGGATCAATCTCATCTAAGTCATCATCAATCCTTTTCTTTAAATCCATAACGGTGGATTTTGCATTCTTATCATACTAGACTTCTTTAATATTTTCACTGTATATTTTCCTTGACTCAGGAAAATCTCATCGGTCCTCTGTCATACTTCTTGTCCCAAGAAGTAGTGCATCATACTCAGATTCTTCATCTCGAATTCAGAAGTCAAGGATTACTTATATCCAACAACAAGGCTTTCTGAATAAGTGATCAAAATCAGGCTCTCGTCAACACTGTAATAATATAGGTTTGGATCAGAAACACTCTTGATCAAATCCAAACTCATCAAGAATCTATCTATCTGATATAGTTTCCAAATCATGGATGGTAGTACGGATGGAAGTGTATCGGGTTTACTGGATCGAGTGTCTCATCATAGACAACTCCCTCTGTTTGTGAGAAACCTCTGGCTATAGATCTCGTTTTGTATTTCTCGACACTTCCATCAGCTCCATGCTTGATCTTATAGATCCACTTGGAAGTTACCACAGACTTCCCTTCTGGTCCCTGAATAATATCTTATACATCATTCTTTAAGATATACTAGTATTATTCTATTATGGCATCTTGCCATACCTGTTTTCCTGTTGCTTCTCTAAGACAAGGAGGCTCAACATCAATGAAGTGGCGCATGACTGAAGGATAGCTCGAAAATCTCTTTTGCTTTCTCGGGATGTGCCTTGAGAGGCTTGTATGTTTCTCTGCCTCTTGCAGAGTGAGTCTAGGTAGGCCTTTTATGCCCTACTGCAATATCTCTGAACATATCAACTGGAGCAATTGGATCAACTAAAATAATGTTTGTCTCCCTCTAAACTACTAAAGGGGGAGAAAGTATTGTCTTACTGTCAAAATCTCAATCTAAGATTCTCTGGATCTTTTAAGGACTATCTCTTCTTCAAGGACAACATCTCTGCTTGTCTCAATCTGTCTCTAACGATGTTGATCTGGAATGTCTTTGAAGATTCACTGTATCCTTTCTTTCTACAGGATCTATCTTGGACTTCTTCTCTTTGGGTACATGAAAATACACTGGGCACCCAAATAATCTGAAGTGTTCAATCTCAGGCTTCATTCCGGTGAAGACTTCTTCTGGAGTTATGTTTTTCGAAGTCTGGTGAAGACTCTTGTTCTGAACATATACTGTGTCATGCATGCTTCTACCCATAGAATCATAGAAAGATTTTGATCATGTATTATTGCATTGGTTGCCCCAATGATGGTTCTATTCTTCCTCTTTCTCAAATAGTTTTGACTCCCTCTTGAGTCAAGTGGCTCCCTCTGAAGGATAAACATCTTCCTTTGATCTTAACTTGTCTGGAACAAAAAAACAAGAGGTCCAAAACAAGAATATATCCTTAAAGGAGAATAATGAGTGCATCTCAAGAATCAAAACAATTTAAGGATTGTTGTCACAGCTACAACACTTACTTGTAATGTAGAAAACTTCAGAAATATAGGTTAGAGGAATGATAATTATAATAATCAAACATGGAGTCTTCACTTCCAGTGTGTTGTTCCTCTGAATGCACTGAGATCCTTCTGGATCCATGACTTCAACAAAAAGTTCCTTCATCCTGCAATTACCCTCATTGCAATGATACAAATAATATATATACAAGTGCATACTTGAGGGTGTTGATATGTTGATGTCTTCATTTCTTTGAGGTCTTGTTTTCCTGGAACTGAGTTTGCTTGAATCATCAAGCTTTCCTCCCATTATTATTTTGCTCATTTTTGGATTCTTCACAAACCCTTGTCAACTTGGCTAGTAAACCTAACGGCTAGGCTAGGCTAGCACTTTTAGGTTTAGTTGGGACTTATGACTGCCAACAATAACCCTTTGAAAGATAGGAGAACACTGGTGAGATGAAGAGCTCCTTCAAGGAGTTGCAAAAACCCTAATTCTGAATTTTCTGTAAAAATTAGCGAAACCCTAGAAACCCTAGGGCCAAAAAGTCAAAATGCTCAAAAATGTAATCTGAAGCTTGTTGGAGGTGCGCTGAAGGAGGTCGTACACTTATATCCTCTTTTTAGCCTCAACGTCCAAGTTTCAAGTGCTGGAAACCCTTAGAAGAGTAGGTCGTACAGATTTTCTAGTATCCCTAAGAGGGTCGTACGGTTTCTGCAGAAGAGAGAGAGGATGGCTAGAAAATGTTTGTGAAATGGGGTCTTCAAGACCTATGCTCTGAAACCATGTTGATTTTTTTATGAGCAAGGTTAAGCATGAATTTCATTCCATTTTAGCATTTAACTTAACCATAGACAATAATGTTGCAGCAACCAAGATCACAAGAAGAAACACCATGCATAAGAACACAAGAAGTATCCTGGGAAACCCTTCTCAACAAGGGAAGAACACCCAGCCAAATCCTTTGCTATATTCTTCAAGAGAAAGACATTCACCACCAAAAAGACCTAGCACACAAGAGGGTGCTCAAACCCTAGATGACTAGCGCCCAAGAGAGGTGCGCCCTTTTCCCAAGAGGATGTACTTGCTGAAATTTCCAAACACACATGAAAGATATGATTCCTCAATGGGGAAGTTACCATTCCTTATACTAACCTGAACCTGTCAACAAAAGTGTCTATTGGCACAACAGGGCCGACCTCACTAGCTTATAATATAATTAATATTAACCAGATTAATTATCTTTTACATTAATTACCAGTCACATTAAGGTGGGGCTGACCTGTACCCTTTACATTACAATTAGGGTTACAAGCAGGTCTGACTCTTGAACAATATAGCCAGGGATCTGATACACCCACTAGTGCTTATCCACTAGGGGCACATCCATAGGGATGTCCATATCTCTGTCTTAGTGCATTACACAAATGAACCACTTCTTCACTAGTGCTCAGCCACTAGGATCACGTTCACCTATGCTCGTCCACAGGCACGTCCACTCAACAGATCTTCTTTTCCACTGCTTTACATGGGAGAGTCATCTAGAGTTTCTCGTCAACTCTTATGCTCAGAGGAGGCTAATACATCATCTTCATTTATGTTCTCATGACGATGCACCCAGCACTTTGGGATTTCACACGTTCACCTTGTGCTCAGCCACAGGCACGTCCAACTCTATAGATCACCTTTCTCACTGTGTTACACAGGAGAATCATCTGGAGTTCTTCTCAACTCTCTGTATGGAGGAGGTCATCTCTACATTCCAGCTCTATCTCTGATAGGAACCACACACCCTTCTCAGGGGCTTTCTCTCAGGTTTGTAAGCTGGAGAATGTCTCACATAGCTGCAATGATCCACATCTCACAGGTTTGTAAGCTGGAGAATGTCTCACATAGCTGCAATGATCCACATCTCACAGGTTTGTAAGCTGGAGAATGTCTCACATAGCTGCAACCATCAACAACACCAACCCCTCTAGGCCTTTAGCCCCTTCTTCCCATAGAATGACGGACAACCCCTTCTTGGGTCAATATACCCTAAAATCCAAAGAGATAAGGAAATGGAGGGGAATAATGATGGAAAGTGGTAAGTATGGTCGGGAATGGTGCGATGGCTCATTAAGGGAGTTCCCAGTAGCAAACCCATCCCCAAGGAAAACCACTTATTAGGGCACAATGTCAACCACCAAGGCGAAGCAGGGCAAAAGGCATAATGTCCAAGCACATATCATGAAATATAGAGAAATCTAAGATACAACATAATAAAATGGCTTAAATATTGAAATGATGCTCACCATAATACTGACTTGTACCTCATGGAGCAAGGCCCACTGCCTTCTGGAAGCCAGCTGGTGTGGTGGATGTCATCTGCAAACCTGTGACAATCTGTGGTGATAAGTGGGTTTTCCATCTATGCAAAGGGTATTGTTGGTCATGTAGTCTCTTGGCACTCCATATCTGCAAGCTGAGGGCCTCGAGACATCATCTCCTTAGTTATCCACAAAATGGGGATAACAGGGTGTACTGACCCAAGAAGGGATTGTCCCTCATTTCATGGGAAGAAGAGGATAAAGTCCTAGAGGCTTGTAACTGGAAAACGATAAAAGCCAATCATTAACCTTCAAGATGATCGCCCAAGGATCCCGAGTACAATGGAATGTCTCTCATAAGAAACTGATGGGACCTATGAAAAATAACTAATACGAAATGCCAACCAAGGAGGAGCATGTGTGGGCATTGTTTTTAATGCTTAGGTAGAAGCCCCACACATGTTTTCAAATTGGGGAAGCATGATGTGACCAGGGTAGAGTCAAGGTGGGCATTGTTTTTCATGCTTAGGTAGAAGCCCCACCTTGGCTTCAACCTGGAAACATCTTAAAAGAATAAAAGACAATAAATGGGCTTGGAAAAAGGTTGCATTGAAAACGATGGTGCAGCACACCCTCTACAAAGGCACCCATAAATGAGACACTACAACCCCGGGTATGTCATGAACCACATGCCCAAAGGTCTTATGCCCCCATCCATGTCACCTCATCCACATCATTTAGAAAGAGGTCCCCTTGGGAAACACTCCTAAACGTGAGATACGATTCACCCAATAGGTCGCTTTGTCAACCCTCCCATACATAAACTAGGAAAATTGCATAGGGTCTTTGAGCACTTGTTTATTTTGATGAGGTGGTTTGGATGTACATGCTTAAATGGATCTTTTATGGATTTGATTTACTCATCATGATGCATTTGACTTGAGACCCTTGGAGTGCGTATTCATTTATCTTTGCAGGACCTAGTTGGTGGACAAATTTGGAATAACAAGCCTAGCTTGGGCTTCCTTGGGGCTTGAATCCCACAAGTTGGATATCAGGGCCCACATGTCGGACGATGATGATTTTCTTTGGAGGCCTGAGATAACACCATGGAATACCTAACCCAACATCTTACTAGCCCAACGACTTACTCTTGGGGCCAAAACGTCATACTTTGAGGGCTCTACGCCATGCATGGGTTAGGATTTGGTGGTGATGTTGACACTTGGCACTTTTGGATAAGGGAGGACGCCTTGAATTGTTTGAAAAGGCCCTAGATCCTTGGAAGAAGGCCTTTGGAGGCCCAACGTTTCATCCCCAACCTCAATGACTTGCCAAAGATGCCAAAACGTTGCCCTAAAGGGGTGATGTCGTTCTTTTCCTAGGGTTTTTATTGTGCAAAAACAAATTTTAAATTGTAAAGGGGCAAAGTAAAGGTTGTTGTCCCCTTAATTTGTGGTTTACCCTAAGTTATGTGGACAAACTAGGTTTTGGAGGATTTGTATAAATAGAGATCATTTCATTTCATTTTTATCATAGCTCTCCCATTGTGAGAAGACATAATGACTGAAATTTGCACCCTCTTGGGCAATTTTGGTATCTCTCTCTTGTGCAAATGCTTCTTGGTGATATTTCTTGGTGAATGCTTGAGATATAGTGATACACCCCTCTTGAAGCCTTATCTTTCTCTTGGATAGTAATTTGCTTGGTGAGCTAGGGTTCGATCTAGCTCTCTTGGAATTAGTAAGGAAAATCTGCATTTGTTAGTTCTTTCTTGCTTGTTCTTGGTCATTGTTGGTTGAAACCCTAGGAGGAGTATGTCGTATACACCCTCCATTAAGCTTCATCTTATTTGCTAAGTTCAAAAGTCATTTTTGGCAAGGGTTTCTAGGAGAAGTACGAGTGTGTACACCCTCCTAGATTTACCCTAGTTTGATTGGCATGCCCTAGGGAGTAAGAGGATTTATGTTGAAATAATGTAACTGGGAAGAGCATTCTTATTATTATTGGATTAAATCCCCATCGCGGATTAATCATGTCATTATTATTATTATTGTTATTGGATTAATCCCCATTGTGGATTAATCATGTCGGTAATTATATAAGGACCAAATCCCCTTTTGCGGATTGGTCATCGGACAATTATAAAAGGCAGAATAAGAAGTCGGCCCCAACAGTTATTATGGAAGACCCAGAATTAATTAAAGGTGGGTTTACCCACCCAGAGTGAGAGGTCGGCCCTACCAGTGGTGACCTTTCACACGTGCCAGTTTTGTATATATAGGAGGCTAGCGCCTCACTTCTAACACACAACTCACTTGCTCATTATCTTATGAGGCAAGCTTCAATTACCAGTTGGAGAGAGGAGAAGAAGAGTGGCGCATCTCTTGGAGAGGACTATCTGTATTGGTTTGAGTTATCTCTTGAACATTGTATAAGCTATTTATGATAAGGAAGTTTTTGCTGGGTTTTCTTTCCCTAGAGGGTTTCCCAGGATAAATGTTGTCTCTTGTGAATGTGTATTTCTCAGTGATCTTGTTCTTATGATGCTCTTATCTATTGAAATGCAAAGAACTATAATAATGGCATAAACATTAACAATTTACACCCCTAGGGATTTTGTTGGTCTAACTCATACTTCTAAGACTCCATTCACCCATATTTTAAAGGCACTAATCTGAACTTTGCATTGGAGAAATAAATTGTTTGCCTCGGTAAACGTGATTTAGTGAGATATTGATCTTGTTCAAGTTGGAATATTTTCTGCATGTTAAGAGCTTGTCAAGGCCACTAAAGCATCTTGATTGGCTTGGTATTCTTAGAGCTATAACTCATTAAAAGCTACAGCCATTAGGGCTGCAGCAAATCATTCATTTGCGTACTTATAACTTACATTTCAACTGTCAAAAGTTGCTAATAATTTACCCCTATAATCTATCTACTAGTCCTAGCCCATCTTTTAGGTGGATTCTTGGTGATTTTTGGTGGCTGTTTTTTCTGCTGTAACGGCTTGTTTGCTACAGCCATAAGGCTGAATAATATCTCTGTAGTACTTGTTTCTTACAGCCTTGTGTCATTGCTAAAGTCTTGTGCTTTTATACTAGAGTTATACTAGTGTTCAACTAGCTTATCTCTCGCATTATTTGTTAGACTTTTAGCATTTGTTTAGCAGCTCTAACAACTATTTACCTGCTGATATATATCTTTGTTGACTGCTGCAAATAGGGACAGCAAGCTTAACTCACTTGTCCACCTAACATATAGCTCTTACATTTGGCTTTTCTTGTGTCTCGGGAAGGTACAAACACTTTCCGCAGGTACTCAAAAGACTTGGCAACCTTAAAACACTACTGAGACTCATTCTCAACCCTTCTTCCATTTAGCAACTTGACCTATAGGGGCATCCACTCATAAGTACCACTTTCCATCTCTTTCCCCCGGGTCACCCGGAATCCCCCCCTTGAGGTGATCACTTCACCTCTAAAGTGACGGAAATACCTATCTGAGGTGACAGTGGGTAGGTACTCTCCTAGTTGTCGCCATCTTGTGGTTTGGGTCGGGCTTTGCCCAACCTACAGTTTGCGCGATAACACAACTGATTTCAAATATCCTTCAAACCATCCACTCATAAGTACCACTTTCCATCTCTTTCCCCCGGGTCACCCGGAATTCCCCCCTTGAGGTGATCACTTCACCTCTAAAGTGACGGAAATACCTATCTGAGGTGAAAATGGGTAGGTACTCCTAGTTGTCGCCATCTTGTGGTTTGGGTCGGGCTTTGCCCAACCTACAGTTTGCACGATAACACGACTGATTTTAAATATCCTTCAAACCTTGGAAATGCTCATCAACTGAATCAGTTGTGCTCATCTTGAGTGACCCCAAATGAGACCTCAACTAGATGATTTGTTCATTATTCTAACCTGCATACATATTGGCCAAATGTCCCAAGCATCATTATGTGTTGCAGTTCTTAATATGTGTCCATGTTGTGGGGATAACAAGGTTGATGATTGAAAGGACAATATCCATGTTTTCCTTATATGCATCCTTTACAATCTGTGGCTCAGTGTCAGCAAGTTTCGGGTCTTTAGTGGTCATGTAGCCCCACAATTGGTAAACGGTGAAAACATGTTGCATGGTGTCTCCCACATTTTGTAGATTTCTGCACCAGAAAGCTTTTCTGTCAAACCATTTAACACACCATAGATAGAGGATGATGTCAATTCCACACAAATTTCAGAATTTTAGTCAGCTGGCAGCAAATCACAAAGCTGGAAAATTTCTGTCTATTGATAGAAAAAAGGAACAGCAACACTTAACGCCAATTTAACTCTGCTATGATACCAAAATGCAGACATAACTGAAAAAGCACAACAAATAATAAAAGAAATCAAGCAATTAGCAAGAATGCATAACACACTTATGTTGGGTATCATATACCCTCAAAAAAGCTTTGCTTGTTTTCACAAAGAATACCTTGCTCATCAACCACTTAAGGTTCAATGTGCATATACATTATTGGAAGAGAAGAATGACCAAAGCTGCCTCTGTCCAGGATCATTTTTACCACATATCCCAAAAAAGTATTTGTCAGTAATTAGGGTGGACTTGGTCACTGATCAAAGTTGACCAAGTCATTCTAACTAATGGAAGGTACAAAAAAGCAATATCAGAAAAAAGAAAAATTACAACTGGTGAATCATTACTATCCGATACTCCAATTGTGGAGAATTGCAGCTTGGGGCAGTGGATCCCTAACGCAAAGCACATAAATTAATATAAATCAATAAGGGTTTAATTTCTCTTTCAATTTAGTTATCTAGTATATGTTTTCACACTCTCCTAGTTGGCAGTTTTTGTAACCATCATCATCTTAGTTCAACGTATACTTTAGAATGGAATCAAAATGTTGGTTCAACTCTTCCTGCAATACAAAATTATTTTCCTAGTTGAATAACTAGACAAAAATGAGTAATATGCAGAAGTATAATGATCATTGTCATTCAAGTTCAAACAAAGATGAGCATGCATATATAAATTTATAAAAACAAAGATGAATAAGTAAATATGTATGTTGACTGAAATAAAATATGTATAAGAAAGAAATACTAATGGATCATGTCACAAAATTGATGGCATAAATGAATTAGGAGCTTGCTATATGAAGAAAAGGTTTCCAAGAAAATGCATTGTACAAAAGTTGGTAGCATGGTTGTTTTCAAGAAATCATACTTGCGTAACCTTGCATTTAGGCTACAAAGCTTGATATGTTCTCAAGATTCATGTTTGCTTACTCTCTTTACGCCTTCTAGTGTTATTTATGAACTATCATCTCCTTTTGATTATACATTTAATATTTTTATAACAAGTTAAACAATTACATATAGAGCTCGATAAATTAAAATTATAATTCTTCATTAATATGAATAACATGTATATATAATTTTCATACTAGTTAAAAAAAGCTATATTAAGCTAACCTGGTGATCAAGCATCTTTGAAAATTCTTTAAGCACATGACGACGGTCTTGTGTTCCTTCTTGACTTTGTTGCACATATTGCCTCACCTTCTTCTTCATTAATTTATAATTGATGTAATATCTATCACATGAACAAATACACCCCCTCCAATTATTTGAGAAACAATCCTAAGAAAACTATGCAAACAACACAATAAGTCGATTAAAAATCAAATAAATAAACTGCAACTAATCTCCATTCCATTCACGCAATACACAATTCATTTCTAAAAATTATCATTTCAAAAATAAACTTACAACATGATCCAAACTGACCTTCGAGTGCATCGTGAAGAACAAATGAGATGAGAAATTTCCCTTAATGGACCATTCACACACAAATCGCTATTCCAAAGGGAAGAGAAAATGGCACCAAAAAGGCTTAAATGTTTTTTCCTAGTGACGATCATAACTCGTGAGATAATGCCTCAAATTCTAAACTTGACCTCCCATCTATTGAGGGAAGCACCAATATTTTCATTTGTGAAAAATGTCCATGCTTTACCCAAAGAGAAATTTAGCAACATGTAATGTTAGGCTCATTAGTCATGTCATAATCCTAACAATAGTTATGTGACCAAGTTAAGTCCTGAAGTTATGTGACCTTAGCCCTAGTTGTTAAAGGCCCTTGTACCTTGTTGACCACCCATTTAGCACTGGGGGGTCAACTCCATGTGCCATGAAGATATGCATCATTAGATGCTAGTATGTTGAAGACAGTTTGGTTCTACTTGGGCATTTTATGCCTCCAACACAAAATTTTGTAAACGAAATTTACGCACCCCTGCATGGGTTAATAATGTAATAAGTCTACATGGATTATAGTTAGGTCAGGTACCTTGGGATGTTTTCATTGGGAGAGTTCCTTTCACCGAGGGTTTTTTATCCTCAGGTTGTCAACTGGGCTTTTCAGCCTGGTTGATTTCCCATGAGTTTTTCCCTCACACTTGCAATAATTCCTCCAAAGTGGTGAACGACGTTCTAATGGTCTCATCCTTTGGTAGCTATTGTTTAGGAATGATGTAAATGACCATGTTAGACATTGTAGAAAGTTTCGCGGAATTTCGTCGAGTCTAGTTAGGTTTTTTTTAATTAATTAATTTTAATTAATTTTCCTAAGGTTGGGATTTTAATTATTTAATTAGTTAAATGTTATTGAGCAATTATTGTAAAAATTGGGTCTTTGGGTTTTTGATAGGGGTATTTGTGCTCAAAAGAAATGGAATGGCACCCCCTACACCCATGGACCAAGTTTCAACTCAGTTGGACAAGTTTTGCTATGCATTTGTCCACCCGGAGTGTCAGTCAGTTAAAACAACAATTTTAATTGCTAAGTATGACATTGCCGAAATGTCAATTTTTGTAATAATGAGTTAGATGATGTGAAATGTTGAA
>JASDQU010735900.1:84070-95303 GCA_032191745.1 Picea mariana | reverse complement strand
AATCCAGTGGAAACATTGCAATCTTGCCAATCTTGAAATCCTGAAAACTGTTAAGTCCGCTGAATTTTGAATGGGACCTAAAATTCTACTTTCTCCATATGAAGTCCAATGAGGTTGGAACCACTCTCAAACATCCTGAAACAATTAATGGTAATGTTAAAAATTTAAGTAAAAGTGACATTCTCCTGAATGTCACTTTTACTTTAAGAATTTAACATTACCATTAATTACTACCCTCAGTTGCACACCAAAACACCTTACAACTCCAACTTGCATGAGAAAACATGAGCCATGTACTTCTCTGTTACTTAGGTTTTAGGTTTTAGGGGGTTTTAGGTTTCTGGGACCAAACCGGTCAGCCAGTTTGGTCATAAACCGGCCGACCGGTTTGGTTTATTGACCGGTTTGAATCGGTCGACCATCAAATCGGTCAAACCGGCCGGTTTTGGTTTCGGTTCAACGGTTTTTAAAACACTGGTGGAGGTGTAATGCTTCATGGATATACAGATTCAGATTGGATGGGCAGTAGAGTGGACCAGAAGAGCACTTCCAGATATTGTTTCAGTTTGGGTTCAGTGATGATCTCCTGGTCCAGCAGGAAACAGGGCTCCATAGCCCAGAGCACTGCAGAAGCAGAATACATTGTTGCAAGTGCTGCGAGTAGAGAAGCAATGTGGCTCAGAAAGCTACTTTCAGACTTGTTCAGTGCAGAGCTAGAACCCACAGTCATCCACTGTGATAACCAGAGTTGTATAAAGCTCTCTGAGAAAGAATCCCCTAAAAAATTGGATCTATGCAGGTCAAGTCTGCAATCCTTGAGCTCTTTTCAGGCCCTAAGCTTTGATACCATGTTAGAAATAGGGAAAATTCAAAACAAAAATGCTTTAAAAATTTATGTTCACTAGATCAGCATAAACAAGAAACCATATAAACAGATCTGGAAGCAAATGAATTTTCTGAGTATGAAAAATAGCTTTTAGCTTACCTCTTGAATCAATGATAGATGTACATGTCACATGTGTGGATGCATGCCTCTGTAAGTATGCTCAGACGTAGTTTAGGTTTATAAATCAAACCTCTAGGGTTTGATCTCTGTCAAAGAGAACTGTAAGAGGTTTGATTTATGAACCTAAACTAAGTCTGAGCATACTTACAGAGGCATACATCCACACATGTGACATGTACATCTATCATTGATTCAGGAGGTAAGCTAAAAGCTATTTTTCATACTCAGAAATTTCATTTGCTTTCAGATCTGTTTATATGTTTTCTTGTTTATGCTGATCTAGTGAACATAAATTTTTAAAGCATTTTTGTTTTGAATTTTCCCTATTTTTAACATGCTATCAAAGCTTAGGGCGTGAAAAGAGCTCAAGGATTGCAGACTTGACCTGCATAGATCCATTTTTTTTAGGGTTTGTTTTGCAGATCAACAACATATCATCTTCATAATCTGATCCAGAACTCAACAAGGCCTCTTCTTCAGTCAAAGCTGAAGATAGACTTGAAGGGGCCTCCAAATTCAATGCTTGGAAGTGTAGGATACTCAACATCCTTGAAGAGAGTGATTTGGATGAGCTGGTTACCAGGGTAATTGAAGAACCCACTTCAAATACTGCCAGGAAAACATACAAGAAGAAACAAGCCAAAGCTAAAAGAGTCATTTTTGACTCAGTTAAGGACATCATGATGCCCATCATTGGTCATCTAAGGACTGCCAAAGATTGTTTTGATGCCCTAGCAAATCTCAATGAAAAGAAGGCTCCAACTCAAAAGAGAATATTGAAGAAACAACTACGTACATTAAGGATGGCAAATGATGAAACCATTGCTTCCTTCTTCTCCAAGATTTCTCAAACCAAAGATCATCTTACAACAATAGGAGTTGTTGTGGATGATGATGACCTTGTGCAAAATGCAGTTGATGGACTCCCTGAGTCATGGGGAACCTTTCTTTCTTCAGTCAATGGAAGAGAAGCTCAACCTAACTTCGACAAATTATGGCATGACTGCTTAGAAGAAGAAGGAAGACTCAAAAGTAGAAATGAGCATTGAATTCTAAGAGATCATGCCCTTTTAGCTAAAGCCAAGAGATGGAAGAAGTTTCCCCAACGTAAAGACAAAGGTAAGAAACCTCCAGGTCAGTTATCTCACCTTAATCCTCATTTATCTAAAGTAAGATGTTTTAGTTGCAATAAGCTAGGATGTTATGCAAAAGATTGTAGGAACCCTCCCTCTCAATAGAGAAGAAAAGGTAAGTTCCATGCCTCAGTTGCCACTGAAGAAGCTGAGCCTCAACATGAACCTCAAAGAAGAAGAACCATGGCAACCACCAAAGAGCAAGAACAACACCAAGAATATTATCTCATCTTAGCTCTTTCTGGCACTATAACCATGTCGGAGGAGGTTTGGTTAATGGACATCGGTGCCTCCAAACACATGACAGGTTTCAAACAGAATCTTGCAAACTATCGGGATGAGAAATTCAATGTAACGGTAGAACTGGGTGATGATGGTACTTATGACATAAAAGGGTTTGGATCTGCTTCTTTTCAGCTTCAATCAGGTAATATATTTCATATTGATGAAATTCTTTATGTTCTCGGTTTAAAGAAAAATCTAATTTCAGTTGCAGTATTAGAAAGCAAAGGATTCTCAATGGCCTTCACCAAAGGGAAAACTCTCATGTGGCCCTCAAATGGAGATTTGAGCACTGCCATGACTACTGGAACTCGTGAGAATGGACTTTACAAAATCACAGGTCAAGTTGTTCAAGCACTAGCTCACGAGATGATAAACCCCTGCGAGCTCTGGCACAGAAGGCTTGGACATCTCAACTATAACGCACTTCTCGGTTTGCAAAAGATGGTAACAAGTATGACAATGTTTTTATTTGAGCATGATAGTGTTTGTAGAGGTTGTGCTCTCGGTAAGAATACAAATAAAGTGTATCAATAGAAAATCTAATGACATTTTAGATCTAATTCATTTTGAACTTTGTGTGCCTATGACTGCTCCATCTATGAATGGTTGTATTTAGTATATCATTTTTATTGATGATTGTTCTCGTAAAACTTGGATTTATTTCTTAAAGACTAAAGATGAATCTTTCAGCAGATTTCAAGATTTCAAGAATCTTGTTGAAAATCAGATAGGTAGACACATCCGGGTTTTCAGAACTGACAATGGTAAAGAATTTGATTCCTACAAGTATGATGAACTCTGTCGATCTATGATGTATGATCATAATTTACCATTATCTCTTTGGGCCGAAGCTACAAGTGCTGCAATCTACATTCAGAACAGGTGTCCTCACAAAGCCCTTGAAGAGAAAACTCCAGGAGAAGTTTTCACCGGTATAAAGCCATCAGTTGATCACTTGAGAATCTTTGGTAGTCCAGTCTATATTCATATTCCAAAACAAAAGAGGACTAAGGTAGAGCCCTCCGGAAAGAAAGGAACTTTTGTGGGATATAGTGAAACCTCAAGGGCTTACATAATTTATATCCTAGGTCAAAAGTTCATTGAGGTCAGCAGAGATGTGACATTTCATGAAGAAGCAGGTTTTTGTTGTGCCAAAGAACTTTCATGTGATACAGAGGAGCATCAAGCCCCATCTCATGAACCTTCAGATTCACCTCTTCCTGATGTACAGAGGGAGGAGACCTCAAAACCTTTAGTGGATCCCACAAGGGATACTATTGAGTTTCCTTTAGAGAAACCTCCTCCTAAAAAGGAAACTATCCTAGTGCCGGGAAATTCTAAAGGAAGCAGAAAAACATTCAAAACCTAAAGACACTTTCAGAGAAAGCAAGAAACCAGATAAGTACTTCGGCCTCATAGCTCAATTGAACCTTGTGATTGATTTAGAACCTTCCACATTTGAAGAAGCCTCCAAACATCAAGTGTGGAAAGATGTTATGATAGAAGAATATGATTCAGTTCTAAAGAATGATGTATGGGCAGTGGTCCCAAGACCTCGTGACAAATCAATGGTAACCTCCAAATGGATTTATAAAATAAAGCATACAACAGATGGCAGTGTTGAAAAATTTAAGGCTAGATTTGTGGCTCGTGGCTTCTCTCAGAAAGAAGGAATTGACTATGATGATATCTTTGCTCCTATTTTCAGATATACTTCCATCAGGATTATTATCTCTCTTGCCACAATTTTTGGTTAGAAACTTCACCGGATGGATGTTAAGACTGCTTTTCTTAACGGTGAAGTTGAGCAAGAGGTGTATATTTAACAACCTTAAGGGTTCGTGATCCATGAGAAAGAATCTCATGTGTGCAAACTCAAGAAATCCTTGTATGGATTGAAGCAAGCTTCGAGAGCTTGGTATGGGAGAATAGACAACTTTCTATAGAGTCTTGGAAGATTGTTCATGCAGATCTGTAATAGTAATTTCCAGCCATCAAATCGACCTAATGAAACAGAGAAAAGATGAAGAACCTCACATTAAATGCCCCATTGACTTCTTCCTCCCAATAGATCTTCAACTAAGCTTGGAGGGATCTCCACTAACTCCAACCATGCCTCTAGCACAAGGCTATTGGAGGCGGGGAGCGGAAGCGGGAAGCACAATTTTCAAAAATACTCGGGAGCGGGAGCGTGTCAGGAGCGTTTTTTATAAACTACATAAAATATATATATTTTGATGCATGTATATAAAAAAACATGTAGAATGTCGAAACAATTGCAAAAAACATGAAAACATAGAGGGAAGATCATTTAACTATTGGATTATACATGTATCATTAAAGCATCAACCATTTAGTACACATAATACATATAACATCAATCACAAACATTTGTCATCAATAGATTGTAACAGACAACATCAACCACAAAATGAAATAGAGTCTACAACATCATATTCATTACCAAATTCAAATTTCAAACTTCAAACTTCAAAGGTAAACTGTCATATAATGTTCATAACTTCATTGTTTCTAGAATAAGCCATAATAAAGAGTCAAGACAAAGTACTAAGTTCTAGAGACTAGTTCTAAATAGGAAAAAAAAAATAGATCTAGTATTTAGTAGCAACTAGCAAGTACTAAGTACTGTGCTCTAATTTTTCCTCTTGCCACGAGAAACTTCTAGTTTCTTCTCCCATGATCTTTAAAGAAGAGGAATAGGAGTAGGTGGAAGGGATCGTGGAACACGACCAATAGCTGAGTGGTCCCTACGTGACAATGGACGCTGTGAAGATAAAGGAAAAATTGTTGTATCTGGAACGCTGCTAGTGGATGGGGGTGGCATGTCTCCTCTAGGAATATGATCACCATCATGATCACCCAAAAGTTCCACTTCCAAGTGCTCTAAAACCATGGCTCCATCCTCCTAATCAGTCTCCTCTGGATTGTTGACCCAAGTCGCATTCTCTTTTAGAAAAAGCATTCCCCCCTTCTTCACAATAATGGAAAACAACCTCAAGTTGTAATGCACATAAACCAAACTTTCTGCCTGTTCTGCATTCAAGCTGTTTCTCTTTACATTGTGGATGAAGCTATAGGGGCTCCAACACCTCTTTGCAGAAGAGGTGTTAACCACCTAAGAAAGCATCTTCACCACCAATTTATGCAAATGTGTGGTAGAGGAGCGATACATGTTCCACCATTCGATAGAACCCAACTTGTTTCGATATTTGGTTGCATGCAAGTTACCAAAGACTCCATGCTCATTGATGTATTTTCTTAATTTGCTTTGTACTTGAGCACACTCTTCTTCATTAGGTACCAACTTGTCCAATGCAAGCATATATCCATTTTGTACCTTTGGATCTGTGTGTGGTTTTCTCCTAACCCCACCCTAGGTGCTGGTTGGGCCAACCAAGATGAAGAATAATATTTTGGGTTAAGGACATATGCCAAGGCATGGAGTGGAACATTCAAATTATCACACCTTTTGACCACAAGTTTATGGATATGATTATACAAGATCGCATCCCTCGGCTGAACAATGTCTTTGATTTGTCCTAGAATGTTGTCCATCTACTCATACACCTCTCCAATCACCGGCTGATCTATATCTGCAAACTGAATCATGCTGTAAATGGGTTTGGTGAACTGCAAAATATATTGAACCTGTTGCCAAAAATGACCATCAGGAACTGTGTCCTCCAACTCCTGAAAGTCACTTCTCTCAGATGTGGATGTAGCCCTGTCTTTTAGACCCTGCCATGAATCACTGGAAGCCATACTGGCCAATGCCTCTCTTACCTTCAATAGGTGCACGAAGGTGAGACAATATATAGCAAATTTGGTCTTTGCAATCTTTAATAACTCCAACTTGGAGTGATTGCACAAAATGAAGTGGGCCATGCTATGATTGATCATCTTCTTCCCTCTCTTGTACAAAGCACCAATCCATCTATAACCACGGTCCTTCATTTTAATGATATCATGCATCAAAAGGTTCATTGTGTGAACCAAACACCCCGACCAAAATATGTTGGGGTACTTATCTTCAATGATTGCTCTTGCTACCTTACAATTGACAACATTATTAATGATGATTTGAATGACATTGTAGGGCCCAATATCTTGAATGGTTTTAATCAAGGCATCTGCAATATTAATACCTGTCTTGTAGCGATCTGAGTAGTCATGGGATGAAAGGAAGATCGCACCACTAGTAGACACACCAACAATATTTATCAATGGCCTGCCTTTCACATTTGTCCAACCATTAGATACAATTGATACCCCAAGTTGGCTCCATTCATTTGTAAATTTTCCTAGAGCACCTTAGATTTTGGCTCTTTCCTTGTCAAGTCCCACGGTTCTAGCTTTGTCATACCCGAGGCTTCTATATCCTTTAGGGGCACCATTGATGGCTTGTTCCATTTCATGCCAATATGGTGAACAAAGAACATTGAATGGTATATCGCATGCATAGAGAAACCTGAAAATCGTTGCTTCCACATCATCTCTACAACCTTGGTCAAGGAAATATGATAGTGTTCTACGTGAAGACGAAGGCGAGAATGCACTAGCATGGGGGGATGCGGCTCGAGCTCGACCAATGAGCATTATTTGTGCACTCTTAGGTTCAACCTTTGGTTTTTTGGATTTGTTTTGTGCTACCTCATTTTCCCTTTGGTATTTGAGCCTATCTTCGGGGTCCACATTCACACAGGTTTTGATTCCTATATTTTTACCTTCATCTCGGTACACAGTCCCATATAGATGCTTTCTCACACGGGTATAGGAACCTGTGTATTCTTTATGACAATGGTGGCATATAAATTTTGTGGTTCCACCCCCTTTCCCTTCCCCAAGCCTTGTGACATACTTCCACAGAGGTGTGTGCTTCTCTTTGTCTTTTTGGGGATCATGATCATCACTATCATTTTCATTGTTTTCATCCCCTTCCATTCCTTCCTCTTCTCTTTGTATGTGCTGTCCACTTCTATTTCTTTCTCACTATCATGGGTATTTCGGCGTGAACTTCCCACCACCATCATCATAATAAAAAATGGAACCAAATTGACATACCGCATTGACATCATCATCATGATTGTTGAACCTTGATAATAACTTGCTACCTGCAATAGAATGATGGAGGAGACATGGAAAGAGTAGGAGAGAAAACATTCAAATATTCAACATAGCATAATATATACTAGTTTACAAGTTACAACACATGCATTTAAAAAAAAACAAGAAACAAGAATGGGCTTAAGAGCCTACCTCTTTAGCTCTCCAACGGTGGTTGAATATGACTATGGTAGCCTTCAATCTCCCTTCCAAACTCTCACAAATGGAAACCCTCAATCTCCCTTCCAAGCTCTCCAATCTCTCTTCCAAGCTCTCCAATCTCCCTATGGGATCCTTCAATATTCCTTCCAAGCTCTACAATCCCTTCCACGCTCTTCAATCTCCCTTCAATTTCCTCAAGAACTAGCAAGAATCGTCTCAAAACCCTCTTAGCAAAGATGAATGAAATGAGTGAAATGAGAAATAGAATGAGAGAAAAAGGAGTGTGTGAGTGTTTTAACCTCTTAGTTTAACCCTAGGCTACCTTTCCCTTGGTTCCAAGTCACTCAAAAAACAAAAAAAAGGGCCGAAATTGGCTTCACGTGCGCGATCCAACGAGAGCGATTTCAGAGAGTGTTTTTAATGTGGGGAGCACTTAGGGAGCGACCCAAGAGCGATAGCTCCCTAATATGTCAGGGAACATTTATTTTGGTACGGGAGCGTGCTCCCTGAATTTGCTCCTGCTCGGAGCATGCTTCAGGAGTGGGGGCAGGGAGGGGGGCTCCCCCGCAACAAAGCTCTAGCAAATGATTTCTCTCCTCTATCTATATCTCTCAGATGAACCCTAATTCATAAAATAATATTTCTTTTTAGAAGGCTCTAGAATCCTCCTTGAGTGTAGCACTCTTTTTCCCCATTTGAATGAATAAAATGGGTCCATATTGTCACTTGCCATTTTTCTATTTCATGAGATTCTTTTAAAGCATGTATTTGTTATTCATTGAAGCTCAA
Source organism: Picea mariana (assembly GCA_032191745.1). Taxonomy (NCBI): domain Eukaryota; kingdom Viridiplantae; phylum Streptophyta; class Pinopsida; order Pinales; family Pinaceae; genus Picea; species Picea mariana. The sequence goes on along the minus strand of JASDQU010735900.1, from coordinate 86,804 downwards.
CAATACCACATGACATCTCCTCATGCAAAGATATTTCCTCCAAATCTATATAAAATGCATTGCATGAAGTGTTCTCACCACAAAGCCCCTCTCAAAGGTGAAATATGTCTCCAAATATGTAAAAAAGGCCTAGAAAAATGTGTTCTTAACTTTGAATACCTCAAAAGGTGAAATATTTCTTCAAATATGTGAAAATGGATTAAATAATGTGTCCTTACCTCAAAAAGATCTCCCCAAAGAGGAAACATGCCTCCAAATATGTGGAATATGCCTCGAATAATGTGTAATGCTCCATAAAGTCACTTTATCATGTTTTTAATGCCCTTTTTGCACTAAATATCCCGTTTGCAAGGTGGTATTCATGATCAAGCCATCACAATGCTCCCTTGTGTTGGATACCTAACCCTCGTGATTATGGTATTTTGTAAATATCATTTAGGAGAAATATGAAGAGTCGTAGGTGATAGGAAGAGTCTTTCAGACTCTTGGAAAATGAAACCAAAGGTCATGTCAATTGTATTTATGAATGTCTCACGTTAATGCAGTGCAGACAAGTGTGGGGTTACACATTTCTTGCCCGTACCAGGCCCGACAGTGGTATTAGAGTGAGGTTCTAACCCCATGGTTCTCTCCTTGGGCATTTCAATCTCTTGCATACAGAAATGACCCTTTTCCTGCAACTCTGTCCCTGCGTTAGTCTTCCTTCCTTTGCATTATTCATGCCATTCATTTTTGCGCAGGCGTTAGGGGTTCCCTCTCATCTTTCTCTCCATTGTTTTGCATGCTTGACACCTCTTTCCTTCTTCCTTCTTTGCGTGGTTTTATTGAGTTTGTTTTTGACTCTCAAAGGCGACTGCATTCCCGCGACTATATTCGACCTCTAGCAATCAAGGAGACCTGCCATGACTCCCTCATTTTGTCTCCCAGAGTGGTTTTAATGTTGAGGCGACAACCGACAACAAAATCACTATTCCTGGTCGCTTCCATGCTCACCCATCACCGAAAATCCCTTGTCCACTTCGCCGTAGATTGGGGTTTGGTATGGATCTTTGTGTAGATGGACAATTTGTGCTGGCCTTTGCTTCTTCCACATTAAAATTGTACTGTTTGAATTTTTTTTTTCTGCGGATAATTTTCGTTGTATTGTCAAGCTCAAATGGTTCATGTTTGGATCCGCTTGTTCAATGGATTTTTGAAGCCGAAGCGATGTTTGGATGTCTATTGGATACGATCCAGAGTCTGTGGTATAAGCATCAATGCGTATTTTCTCTTAGTTTTCCCATATTTTGTGGAAATTTTGAGTATTTAAGCTAGAAATTGTGTCTGTTTTTTTGCCTCTCTGCGCAAGACCATTTGGTGAAATAAGGAAGCAAAAAAGAAAACGTGAACAGGCATCCTGAATGTCTTAAAGGCATAAGGCCTCTTCTTTCAATCGAACCAATTGGGTGCCATTCATTCTCGATGTTCGACTCCATTTGACGTCCGCTGCCTACTTAAACTCCCCTCTAAAACCTCTTGTGAATTAAAAGTGATGGTGGGTGCCAAAATTTTGATGGTCGGTGTCGGTGGCCAATAGTGCTGATTTCATATCCCCGAGAAGCTCCTTTCCAAGCCATAACAAGAAGGGATCTTGAAAGAAGTTTTTGATCCTCTTTTTAAGATAGAAAAGAGAGTTTTAGGAGCAAGAGAATTCAATTTAATTCTATTGTTTGGCAACTCGTCTTTATGCGTTCTGTGTATACGAACGCCGACATGGGAATGGATGTAATATTTTTGGTTCCCTGTCACGGTCATTAATTTTTTTTAATCAAACAAGACTTTCCTGCTTGGTGATGAAGATCATAGAGATCGATAGACTCAAAGCATCGACGACACATTCAATCTTGAATGAATTTTAACTCCAGAATCAAGAAAAATTGTAACTTGCAAATAGTCTTTTTATAAGTTTACTTGTACATTTTTGAAATTAAGTTGAATTACATTGTAAACGGGTGCATTTTCGGTAGAAGTTGACACCCTCCATTTGTTGAGTTTGAATTGTTGAGTCTGATTGTTAAAGGGTGGAGTTGCAAGAAACCCTTTGAGGTCTAAGTCATTGTTTAAATGGCTTGAATTGATGAATTGTTAGAGTTATTGAATACTCTAATACTCTCGTTTGTCGACAATACAATCACAATTGATAAAGCAACTTTCGTTAATGTTCTAACCTGTTTACAAGATTGGCAGGACAAAACTGAATTTCCCCAGCTTGAATCACAGCTCCAACAAGATGAAATATAACAAAAGAATCAACATTCTGTATTAGTCCTTGTTCAAAACAATTCTCTTTTTGAATTTGAGAATGATTCTTGTTATCGCACAAACTGTAGGTTGGGCAAAGCCCGACCCAAACCATAAGAGTGTGACAATTACGGGAGTACCAACCGATTGTCACCTTAGATAGACACTCGCCTCGCTTTAGTGATGATAAATCACCACAAGGGGGGAATCCCAGTGACCCTAGGGGGATTGAGATGGAAAGTGAGAAGTTGATGGTGAAAACCACTATAGGTCAGATTTGGAGAAGTATAAAGGCTTGGTGATGAAGTCTTGTTGGTGAAGAATGGTTACCAAATGTTGAGTACCTGCACCACAATGTTAGCCCTGCCCAGAACAAGACAATTGATCGAGATACAAGCCTTAAAACCAAGGGGAACAAGCAAGAAACCTTGCTGTCCCAAAATTGCAGCAGAAC
>JASDQU010735900.1:51038-83995 GCA_032191745.1 Picea mariana | reverse complement strand
ATATATATATATATATATCAACAATGTAAGATGTCAATAGCTGCAAAATTAACCATGCAAAACACCAAAAAATTATTGGGCAATCAAGTATTAAATATGTAGGTAATATCCCAATACTTAGACACAAGTTTTGATGGTGAAAGAGGGCTGCAAAATGATGTTATCAGCAATATATTAGGGCAGCCTTGTGGCTGTAGCAAACTTTTTCTACAGCAGCAAGATCTAGCCACAAAAATGAACAAGTAAACCGTCAAAACATTAGTTAATGATCAGTAGAACAATAATCTAGGTTCACAAGTGAACTTTAGTGGTAGATTAGTAAGCAATGAGTGAGAGAGAGAGAGAAAGTTTTCTGCAGCCCTAATGGCTGTAGCAGTAATTTGTAACAACAAAGAGAACTACTTGGCTAAGCTAGATGCCCTAGTGGCTCAAGCAAGCTTATAGCATGTAAAATTGATTCCGACTTGAACAAATGCAATATCTCCAAAATTCACGTATACCAATACAATGATTTTATTTCTCCAATGCAAATTAGACTAGTGCCTTTATCAATTGGGTTATGGAGTCTCTTGTTGCAAGGGCTAGTTGTGTTACCTCCCTAGGGGTGTAAGCCCGTTTACTCCATAGGGCAAACAAAACTAGCAAGGTAAATCTAGGAGGGTGTAAGCCCTTTTACTCCTCCTAGCAACCTTGTTTAGTAGCTTATCCAAAGACAATTGTGATTGACTTAGTGGAGGGTGTATGTCTTTATACTCCCCCGAGGGTTTAGACAAGAATAACCATGAAACAATAAGAAACACTAACAATATGCGGAAATTTCCTTACCAATTCCATAAGATAGCAAGATAAACCCTCTTTACCAAGTATATTCCACCACAAAGTAAAGATAAGCATCCAAGAGAGATAGCGCACCACTCTTCCACAAGAGACAATCAACTAGCATCCAAAGAGAGCACAAGAGAGAGATATGCGATTTTCCTAAAGAGGGAGAAAATTTCAGCCAAGAACTATGTAATTCTCAAGTGTTATATTCTTTCAAAACGAAAATGTCATGACCTTTATTTATACAAGGTCTAAGTAAACCAATTTGTCCACATACTTTAGGGTAAACCACAAATTAGGGAGGTTGACCTCCTAATTTGCCCCTTTACAACACATAATTTGAATTTATAAAATAAGTAAGCCCTAAAAGATGACATCATCCCTCCTAGGGGCGACGTTTTGGCACAATGAGCAATTCATTGAGCAAGTTGAGGAAGTTGTTGGGCCTCCAAAGGCCTAATCTCCATGGTGCAAGGGTCTTTGTCCATAAAAAATGCCAAATCATCATCAAGTCACCAACACCATCAAACCCTAGTCCCCAAGTGAGACGCCATGCCCTGGAAAGTGATGTTTTGAGCCTCCAATGTCAAACGTTGGGCAAAGGAGTAGAAATTTAATGACAAAATCAGCATGCACTATATTCTGTCGTACACTTAGCAACCTAGGATAACTGTCATCTATGAACTCTGAAATGTATAAACTCATATTCAGAGAATATTATGAGCAGAATTACACATTGCCAAGCACTTTTGCAGCGGAATAAACACAATGAACACCAATCACACATCTATGTAATACTCAGAAATTTAGGCAACCAGCCAGGGAAAACCCCAATGTGGGGAAACCCAAAGAGAGAGAGATTTTATTAGCTTCAGGAAAGTTATAACAACAACAAGTATACATTTACAGCCAAGAAAAAACCACTTACAACACCCAAACAGTCCCTCCAAAAATCTTCCTTGAAAATCGTGCCAAGTCTGTACTGCTGTACGACCCACCCAAAAAACAACACCTCAAAATTTGTGCCCTCAATTAGCTGTACGACCCTTTTCTACAACAAAGAATGCTCAAAATAATCTCGATTTTCGTGCCCACAAACTGCCTAAAAATCGTGCCCTCCTCCATGCTGTACGAACTGTACGAATCCATACAGTATGGCCTCCCACACAACAATACTTTTCAGCACTCACAAAACAGAGTTTTGCCTTGGGAAATGTGCCCAAGCTCTCTGGAAAAATGTGCCTAGCTTGCTGCCCTTTCCTCTTCTCCTTAAAGCTCTCTCGAAAATATCTCAATCTCTTCTTCTCATTGTCTTGCACACTACCCAATGCATTCTCTTATAATTCGAAAGTGACCTTTCACCTTCCAAGTGTCTTTTCACCTTCCCCATCCCTAAATCCAAAGGCCAAGATGTAATCTTGCCTTTACATGATCAAGGGACATAATTCATTTTCTCCAAAATAAATCACTTAAAATATTAAAGTACAATTTCACTTTATAACATAAGTGCACTTTATGAAATAAAGTGACTTTAATATTAGAAGGTACACTTAATAAAAAGTCACTTTAATAAAAGAACCAGTTTATTACAACTTTATAAAAACCCATTACAAAGTCAAGTGCCTAGTAGTGTAAATACAAGCTCACTTCCGCATACAAGACAAAACATGTGGAGTACCTCCCGAGCTATAAAAGATAACAAAAGGGAGGCTAGCTTTCCTTCTCCGAGATGTCATCTCCTGCCTCCAAAGGCAATGCTCATTATCTAGCTTGCCCCAAGGTGTCGGGCATGGCATCCACTCTATGGGCTTCATGCCCCAAAGAAGGCCCAATCAAGGCTTGTTCCTTCACAAATGTCCACCAAGCAAGGTCCTGCAAAGGCAAGTAAATGTGCCCTCTAAGGGTCTCAAGTCAAACGTATCATGCCAAGTAAAATCACATTTAATACAAGAGCCATCTAAACATGTGCATCAAATCTACCTTTTCAAATTAAACAAATGCTCAAAGACCCTATGCAATTTGCCAAATTTAGATATGGGAGGGGTGTCATAATGCCCTATTGGGTGAACCAATTCCTCAAGTAGGGGAGGTTCCCAAGGACAATCCTTTCTAAGTCATGCAGTGGTTATGAGGTGGATGGGGTTAGACTTCTAGATATGGGGTTTCATGACATACAAGGGCTCGTATTGTCTCATTCATGGGTGCCTTTGTAGAGGGTGTGCTGCCCTTCGTCCGCGATGCATGATTTTTCCAAGCCTCGTTGCCATTAATTTATTAGAGTATTTCCAAGTTGAAGCTAAAGTGGGACTTCTACCTAAGCATGAAAAACATTGCCCACATTAACTCTACCTTGGTCATACTTGACCATGCTTCCTCAAGTTGAAGATGATATGTGGGACTTCTACCTAAGCATGAAAAACATTGCCCACACACGCTCTATCTTGGTTGGCATGTCCAATTAGTTATTTATTTTATGGGTCCCTCAATTTTTGCGAGAAACATTTCTTTGTTCTCGGGATCCCTAGGCGAGCATTTGGAAGGTTTATGATTGGCTTTTATCTTTTGCCAGCTACAAGCGTCTGGGCCTTCAGCCCCTTCTTCCCATGAAATGAGGTACATGCCCTTCTTGGGTCAATAAGCCCGATGACCTAAAAGATGGGGAGACGAAAGAGAAAAAGTATTGGAAAGTTGTAAGTATGAGTGGGGACGATATGACAACCCTTCAAGGAAAACCCCTGGTTATGACCCTTTCCCCAAGGGTGGCCACTTACTAGGAAATCATGACACTCATCAAGGTGAAATAAAGAAAAAAACATAATTTCCAAGCAAAACGTTCCATAATCAAGAGAAGTTTTAATGCAACATATTCAAATGCCCCAAGTATTAGAGTGACACTTACCATGATTCCTGACTTGTTACCTCATGAAGTAAGATCCACCGTCTTCCGAAAGCAAGTTGGTGTGGTGAAAGCCATCATGACGAATGGAGAAGTATGGTGGTGAGGCGGGGCTCCATCTGTGTAAGTGGACACTATTGGTCAATCCATCCCTCGGTACTCCATGTCTGCAACTTGAGGGCCTCGAGACATCATCTCCTTAGTTATCCCTAGGAATGGGGGATAACAATTCCTATCAACAACCAACACATGATCAAATCAATGACACCACTTCAGAAGCATATTCAAATGAAGAAGAAGTTTGTCATAAACAAGTTCCACTTGCACTTTCCAAGCCCATCATCAGACCTTGGTAAGAAATCATCAACAATAAGCACAAAATAGGTCTTGGATACAAAATGGAAGTGACCTTTCACATTCCAGATTATTCCAAACCAATCCAGTTCCAGAGTGCTGGATTCCTTCAAGAAAATTCATCTTCACCTGCTCCAGTTCAAGATTAGATTCCTAAATGCCAACATTGTTATTGAGTTGGCCACATGGAGGATCAAGTTTTGATCCTTATCCTTGTGAGCATTGTGGAAAGCATAATCATCCTTCAGACATATGTTCCAAACATAAGAAACCTGCAAGAATAAAATATCACTATTGGTAGATCACTTCTTGGCAATGGACATCCACAACGAAGAAGATATATTTTGGTCATACCGAAGATTTCATTCTCGAGTATTGACACATCTTGCAATGGAAAGATTTTCATCTTCTCACATTGTCTCTGACAAGGGGGAATAATATCGGTGATTGATAGTCAAGCTTCAAGTTTCAAAGTCCTATCAATCTAGCAGGAACAAGCGAGACAGATTCAAAGCCATATTAGAAGACTTACAACTTCTACTAGACAACAGTTTGTGGTCATCTTTAAACCACCATTTGAGAGAACTTTCAATTGGCAAAAGACATCAACTTCTAGGTAAATTAGGAAATGTTTTGGAAACGATTGAGCCTTGGAGCCAAGTTCCAAAGTTTGTGGTCTTCCTCAAACTACCATTTAGTAGAAGACATCAGCTTCTGCTATCCATTTGGTTTGTGGTCATCCTAAAACCACCAGTATCAAAGAGCACATTCAACCATTTCCAGCTGTTCACTTCCAGATTTTATCTCTCTGCTTGGACTCACATACACCCCCTTTGGATTAAGGGGGGGAATGTTGGAAACCTAATCCGTTAGGGTTATGATATTTTATATTATTCAGTTGAGAAGGAATATGAAAAGTCACAAGTGAATAGGAACTGTCATCGAGAGTCCAAGAGACCTCTTGAAAGATGAATCTAAAGGTCATAGATCATGTATTTATATGTGTATCATATTAATAAAATACATATCACGTTGATTTCCATTCTGGTGTATTGTAATAAATGTTGGAAACCTAATCCATTAGGGTTATGATATTTTGTATCATTCACTTGGGAAGGAATATGAAAAGTCACAAGTGAATAGGAACTGTCACCGGGAATCTAAGAGACCTTTTGGAATATGAATCCAAAGGTCATAGATCATGTATTTATATGTGTATCATATTAATAAAATACATATCACGCTGATCTCCATTATGGTGTATTCTAATAGTGATCAGAGCCAGAGAGAGGTTCTAAATCCACGATTCTTCCTTGTGCAGAAACGTCTTTGTCTCTCTGGTTACTCCCTCTGCAAATCTGTCTCCCACTGTAGAAACATCTCTCGTTTCTCCCTGTGCCTCATCTTTGTCGTTCGCAGGTGTTAGGGTTTCCTCTCTATTTCGTGCGGATTCTTTGCCATTGAACATACCATAGGAAATTGGAAGGCAACTAGGGTGCTTCAATTGCGCACCTCCTATTGTGATTCATTAACCGTGATCTCTCGAACGATCTCTACAGCGTCACCGAGCCGATTTGAACCCTCGACATGACAATTTCTGCGCACTGAAATAAAACCCTCAAGTGTATTCATTTTCTCTTATTGGATTGGATGGCGCACTCTCGTATGGCATCGTAGAGTTGTTGGGAAACTCACTGTCATGGCGAAAGTCCATTAACTCAAACCTCCTCAACCTTGTGAATCTAATTCTTCCTTCATTTTCTCGAGACCACGACTATTCACGATGGTTGATTTAACTTTGCTAGGATGCTAGAGTCTTTAGACTTATCTATGAACCTTTTGGACGACCAAATACTGATAGAATTGTTGAATATAGCCAGCCGATCAATTTTGAATGTATCATACTAGTGAAAAAATGAATCTTCTAGGACAAGCTTGGCGGGAGATGATTTATTTATTTATTTTGGTCGGATACTAAAACAATGTCTAGAAGATCGAGAAGGCACTGGATGCGTTGAGTGGATGCAGATATTGGGAGGCCTCACGATATATTTGACCGGTTAAATCAAGCCCAAACCGCTCGTCATGCTTTACGAGTCGATCAATAGAGGGGAGAGATGGGAATGTAAAGCACCAAAAGTTTTTAATACCCTGTGATTGTGATACATATGGACATTACTTGATAATGGATTGATTGTGATATGAATGATGGTATGGTCAAGGCCTTTTTTTAATTTGATGGGTGTTGCAATGAATATATTGTAATTATGAATTTCAACCATCAGAGTCTCCTACCCCTCCTCCAGTTCTTAAGGAGGATTTTGACATTCTCATGGATGAGAATAGATGGAAGGTTTTCACTCAGAATAATGCCAAGATTAGCCGAGATGTTGGTCGTTCTTTCTTTCTATTTGACTCTTTGGTGGAGATCGAGAGATATTTTGGAAAGAAGACTACTCAATCCACTGGAGAGATTGTGTGCCTTGCTCAGAAAGGGAAGAATCAATCACATGATTCCTCTAGAGGAGAAGGCAGTAAAAAAAGCGCTTGGAAGAAAATTTTGAAAAGATTAGAATGATGCCTGGACTCACAAACACCCCTTCGGATTCAAGGGGGGATTTTGGATACATAATCATCGAGATTATGGTATTTTGTAAATATCATCATAAAATATCATTTAGGAGAAATATGAAGTCATTCGGACCTCTTGGAAGTTGAAATCAAAGGTCACGTCAATTGTGTTTATGAATGTATCACGTTAATGCAATGCATGCAAATGTGGAGTTACTCATTTCCTACCCATACCAGGCGTGACACCTTAAAGTGGAATGTTCATCATCAAGTGAAAACAATGTTGTTCATCTCCTTTGACCAAAACAATGTTGTTCCAAGCTAGGGTGTTCCTCCATTAGATCTTTCCTTTGTCACCTGTCATGCCCTAGGCCTCCTCCAAATTAGGGATTTTTTTTTCCTTTTCTTGACCTCCATGTGTAGGGCGTTCTTGTTCTATGGCTTCTTTGTTGCTCATATCATCCATCAATGTGATCCTAAACAAGCCTCCATCAACCCATAACTACTACTAAGCAAAAAGGGTCTTCTGTTGTGCTTGGTGAGAGAAGAAAGGTCCATGAAAATGAAAAATGAACCATGCATTTTCAAAGGGGGCAACAACTGACTCCGTATGTGGACTACGCTCCCTTGTGGGGTGCAAGAGAACTCTAGAATATCTTATGTACTTGCAAGGTGAATCAAAGTGCTGGGTATTTGTGATGGGATGGATCCAGAATTTCACATTCTTTCCACACAATACAAATGCTTTCAATCCTAATTTATTACAAAACTTGAGAATGTCCATCTAACTATTCTCAAGGGGTGCTACAAATAAAGGCATGAGGCCAAATTGCCAAAGAGAACATATAAATGAAACCTACTACTTGTAAAGATTGAGCTGATTCTTCCTATCCTACTCTACCATAGGAAGATGTAAATGCTAGGTGAAATCATTGAGCCAATGCAACCACTGTGTCATCTCATTAATAACATGAGATCTCCCCTTGTGTTTGGTGATAAACAAAAATGAGGCTACATCAAACATTCTGCATGAGTAAGTTGGAATCTCTATCATTGTCTGGCAGAAAACAAAAATGAGCTATTGAAGATGGTAGTAAACATTAATATCATCCAAAGGTAAGTGTGTTCTGCTATATGCTTGCTCTATCCAATAATTGATTGGGATGATATAGTCATCACCACCCGCATGTGAATATGGCAGCCCATCAAGCCACAAATCACCTCCACAGACCACCATATGCCTCTCCAAAAGATGATCTACATGTCCAACAATCACCCTCCTTGGCTACCATGAAAATCACCTACCATATCCTCAAGCAAAAAGGGTTTAGAAGTCGGCTACAATAAAAACCTGCGAAAATTTTCTTTCCCTTCTTTGCCGTCTTCTGTCATACCTCCATATGATGTATGCCTTAAAAAATCACATTTGGAAAAATTAGTCAGCTCATGATTTAGGGCTTGATGCCCTCTTTGGGAAGGATAACAAATTCTGCAATACACCCAAGATTGTGCTTATTGCTGTCCCAAAAATATTGCAGCACTGAAAATACTTCCCTTTGTCGATTTTTTAGTCATGTCTTGGATAGCCATTTCATAACCAAATGTCCTAGTGCCCAGCCTGTTTATCTCCATTTGTTTGGAAATTTCTGAGTGATTAGCGGGAGTAAACACCATCATTTGAAGACATTGGAGAAATCCATCCATAACCTTAGCAACAAATCTAAAACCATAGTCGTAAGAGAATGTAGGGTTGAGGTAGAGCCTTGTTGCATGAATGGGCCGATGGAGAGTATTGTTTCATCCCTCATCTATCAAACTCCATATATGGGCTTGTTTGGTGAATCCCTCCTCCCCCTTTTCCCCATACTACAGATGGATATCTTCCTTGGCCCTATCCATAACCTCATAAAAGTAGCCCATTGCGAGCTTGTCACCATCAATCAAGCGAAGAACCTTTACCAAAGGTTTTCTAATGGCACACACCTCCTACACTCTCATCCAAAATCTTTGATTGTGTATTAGAAGTTGGGCTATGGCTTGCCCATCTAGTTTTACTCTGCAACTCCAACATAGAATTGTGGAGAGACTGAAGAGAAATGAAGCTAGTGGCGAAATGTGTGACTATGGGATGCACCAACTCCATGTTCCTTCTGAATTGTCTCATGAGTGTAAGAACACACACATACACACACACACACACATATATATGGTGACACTCCTAGTTGATTTAGTGATTTCCTTGATCCAAGATTTTTTTTCCATGTCCTCTAACATCAAATCAATGCAATGGGTGGTGTTGTTGCCTAAACAACACCTCGGGTCACGTGGAAGAAATCTTCAATCCCCTGGGTGTGGCCTTGGGGGCAAGTCTCGAGTTGGGTAGCTGTCACCTGACACTCGACTCCTCCGTCTACGGTAACTCCTAGCGAAGCCAAGAGGGGTAGTCCCTAATAAAGGAATCTAAGGCTTGAATAAGCTAGATGTAAGAATTTCTAGGACTTAATATGAAACAAAAGCAAGTACAACTAATGACACAAATAGAGATTGCTTATGCGATAGATATTAAGCAAATAAAGTACTTCAACACAAATGATAATGCTTGAAGGAAATTGAGAGTACCTTGAAAGTAAATGACAATAAGCAAATATAGATATTGTAGACCAGTGCCAAAAGTAAGAATGCTGCTGTAAGATAAATGTGTTGCAATGCTCTTGGTGTAATATCCTAGATCCCAGATCTGGATATAAACTACTAATAACTGGGGTTTCGGCTATAGATTTGATACGCTGGGGGTTTATGATTTTATTTTCAAAGGTTTCTGGATGTGTTTTGCTGTGTTTAAATGTTTAATATAGTGCATGCAAATAAATATATGTGGAACCATAACCAACTCAAAGATTTTATTAAGCAAAATGACAGACAATATAAGATAAAATGCGGGAAACTCAAGCAAAACTCTTCAGCTAGATCTTTATATATATGGAGATCTTGCTGGAATACAAAGAAAAATACTGATAAATACCGATAATGAATGTAGATGGATGGATCTGATATCTGCTGGGTCGATCCACTGCATGCACGGAAGAATGAGCTGCATGCACTCAAAAATACGCTGCACAACTGTCAGCAATGACTAGAAAGTTCGCCCTGGTGGCAATACTCATCTGAATGGGCTGAGATCTGTCTCTGAAGGGTCACGCTGCTCTCTAGCACACTCTCCCTGCCTCAGAGGTAATGCTGCTAGCTCTCCGATATACTGTTAGAGTTTCAGAAGTTGCCGGAACCCTTACACACTGGAAACTGCTGCACTAGTGCGCCCTGGGAGTTTTACCTTTCAAAAACTGTTTATAACTGTCTCAAATGAAGCGACCTGGTCTCCTCTCAAATGGGTTTGAGGGGATCTATCTTGTCCTGACTGGTTGGGCCTAGCGACCCTCTTCTGCTGCTAAATCCTCCAAGAAAACCCCACGTTGCAACTGAACAAATGCGCACTAGATTGTGCTGGATCTATCTCTGCTGCTGTAGACTGCAATGGTAGCTAGATGAAGAACCCAGATGGTCCCTCCAACAGACTAGGGCGTGTCTTTCAACACTGAACTCCATCAATGGCTGTGGTTTCGTCCACAACTCCACAAAATACAAGAAGGTCGACTTCCTCCTCTGGTTTCTAATTTCCAATTCACAAATCAACATAATGAACCAAAAAGGCGACTTTTCTCCTTTTATATCCCACCTCTTCTAATTCTTCGTTGACTTTATTCATTAAGTGACTTTTTCCCTAAGTTCTAATTCAATATTCACTTAAGTCACTTAAACACCCTTTTTACCCCTTTTTAATTACTAAATGTCATTTTCACTTAGGCTTTTCCTGTATTTGGCATTAAATAATTCTCGTCCCCTTTTTCTTCGACTATAGCCTACAGGAACCAGTATAGGCTACTTAGTCACTCCTCTTGGAGTCATCACTAGGAACGAGACATTACAGTCCTCCCTTCCCAAGATTGCTTGTCCTCTTGCAACATCAAGCTAGGGTGCTGTAGAATCTGATCCCACTCCCATGTAGCATCTTCAACAGGAAGCCCCCTCCATCTGATTAGGCACTCCCTGATAGTCCGACTTCTCAACTTGTGCTCCAAAACCTCCTCCGCTACCAACTCCAGCCGACCCTCCTCATCCAATGGTGGTAGCTCCTCTGAAGTAGTAACATGTTGTCCCACCGCCTTATTGAGGAAAGAAACGTGGAACATGTTGTGGATCTTACTGCCCTCTGGTAGCTCTAACTTGTAGGCCACCACGTCAACTCTCTGGATGACCCGATAAGGTCCATAGAATCTAGGCTTCAGTTTTTCGGCTTCTCTCTTTTTAAGAGAGGACTGTATGTATGGGTGTAATCTCAGAAATACCAAATCCCCCACCTCGAAGCTGTGCTCTACTCTCTGTCGGTGTGCATCCACTTTCTGTTGATTCTGTGCTACCTGTAGGTTTTCCTTCAAGATTTTGACAATGTCTTGACTCTCTTCTATCCAATCTTTGGCTCTAGGAGCCTTGTTGTCCCCAAATACTGTCTCCAAAAATGATGGTGTGTCGTACACGTACAGTGCTCTGAATGGTGACATCCTGATGGACATATGATATGTCGTGTTATAACAATACTCGCCCATATGAAGCCATTTTACCCACTTGCGTTGTTGTCCCCCTACATAGTTCCTCAGGTACCCTTCCACCCATTTATTGACTATCTCAGTTTGTCCGTTGGTCTGTGGATGGAAACTAGTACTCGTAGCCAACTCTGTCCCCACCAATATGAACAACTCCTACCAAAACACACTGATAAAGCGTCCATCTCTATCATTGACTATCTTCCTCGGCAACCCGTGTAATCTGAAGATCTCTTTGAAAAATAGCTCTGCCACTTGGGCGGCTTTATGCTCCGTGTGTATCGCAAAGAAGTGCGTGAATTTGGTCAATCTGTCGACCACTACAAAAATACAGTCCTTACCCTGCACTCTGGGTAGTCCTGTGATGAAGTCCATGGAGATACTCGCCCATTTCTGCTCCGGAATGGGTAGAGGTTGAAGTAACCCCGCAGGGTGTGTCTGATCGGACTTGTTCTGCTGACAAGTCATACACTCTCGGACGTGTCTTAGAACATCATCTTTGAGACCCTTCCATGAGAATCTCTCTCTAATTTGCCTGTAGGTCTTGAAGAATCCCCGATGTCCTTCTGAGGGTGAATCGTGACTGGCCTTCAAAATCTTTTCCTTCAGTGTAGATTCTGGGACTAAATAGAGCCTGTCTTTGTAGAAGATGACATCATCCAACACTCGATATCTCTCATCCTCCACCTGTCCATCCATCACCTCACAAGCGAATTTGTTTTTGGAATACTCCACCAATAAATGTGCCTTCCAATCCGTGAATATGTCCATCAACAAACAACTAGCTGGTCTCCTGGATAAGGTATCTGCTACGACATTCTTCTTTCCTTTAACATACTCAATGTCGAAATCAAAGGCTTGGACCTTTGATACCCATTTCTACTGTCTCTCACTGAGGTCCTTCTGATCCAAGAAATACTTCAAGCTATTGTGTCGGTTTTCACGACAAATTTGCTGCCAACTAAGTATTGTCTGAATTTTTTCAAGGCGTGCATGATAGCCAACATTTCTTTGTCGTAGATAGAGTAGAGTCTCTTTGACTCGTTGAGCTTCCTGCTCTCAAAGACTATGGGGTGCCCCCTTGCATCAATACTGCTCCAATCCCCTCTCCTGATGCGTTGCACTCCATTACAAAAGGCTGTGAAAAATCAGGAAGAGCTAGAACTGGACATGTGCTCATAACCTCATTCATTTTCTCAAAAGTGCGATGTGATGCCTTGGTCCATTGGAAAGCCCCTTTCTTTATCAAATCGGTGAGTGTGCCCCCAACTGTGAGAATCCTCTCACAAACCTCCTGTAGTAACTACATAACCCAAAGAATCCCCTCAACTCGGTGATATTCTTGGGTGTTGGCCAATCCAAAATGGCCTTGATCTTTTCCTGATGTACCAGTAACCCCTACCCGTTGATAATGTGACCCAAATACAACAACTCTCTTATCCTGAACTCACACTTGTACTCTTTGGTATATAAGGACTGTGATTGCATAATGCTCAGAACCTCATCCAAGTGTGTCAGATGCTCTTTCCAAGTTCTACTGTATATAAGAATGTCGTTGAAGAAGACCAAGAGATACTTCTGCAACTGTCCCCTGAAAATGTGGTTCATGCAAGACTGAAAGGTGGCAGGGACGTTGGTCAACCTGAAGGGAATGACCAAGAACTCAAAAAGCCCAAAGTGGCATCTGAAGGCAGTCTTCTCGATGTCTTGCTCTCTGATGTTGATTTGGTGATAACCTGAGCGAAGATCTATCTTGGTGAAGAAGACTGCCCCATGTAGCTCATCCATCAACTCATCTATACGTGGAATGGGGTACCTGTTTTTGATGGTCTTCTTATTGAGTGCACGATAGTCTATGCACATCCTTAGTGTGCCATCCCTTTTCAGGACCAAAACTACAGAGGAAGCAAACAAACTAGTGTTAGGCTTGATGTGCCCCATCTCAAGCAAGTCTTGATTGCCTTCTCAATCTCATCCTTGAACCTCTTAGGATGTCTATAGGGTGCGGTGATCATTGGTGTCATCCCCGCCTCTAACTCAATCATCTGCTCAAATCCTCTGTTTGGTGGCCACCCCGTCGGTATCGACTCAAATACTAGTTCATACTGACTCAAAAGTTCCTTGATCTCAGGATGATAATACTGTTTGCCATCTGAATCCCTCCTGGTGGTGATCAAATAGTCGGTAGCATATGCCACATATCCATGCTTGAAAATCCTCTCCATCCTCTTTGCCGACATTGTCTTGGGTGCTCCTGTAGACATGCCCCTCAACACCACCTTTGACCCCTTTGTATATTTGAAGCTCATTGTTAGGGTCTGGTAATTGAAACCAACCTCGCCCAATGAGTATAGCCACTGAATGCCCAATACTGCATCAGTATTTGATAAGTCAACTACATAGAAAGTGTCTGTCATGGTGTAGTTGCCTAGTTTAACCTCTAGATCTGCCACTGCTATAGTGAATCCCTCGAACTCCTTAGTCTGTAATCCCTTCCTAGCTACTAAAGATGCATTTATAAAGTTATGGGTTGTTCCACCATCCACTAATGCTGTGACTCGCTGTCCCTGAATGAGGCCCTTGAGCCTAATGGTGTCATATCTAGGAATTCCTGAAAGGGTTGCTATGGCCCCACCCTTCACTGGTACTCGTGGTTTTTCCGTCCCACTTGATTGCAGTTCTTCTTGTGGCTGTGGTTTCTTTGGAGGTTGTCCCTCCTCATGTGCATGCTCCTCCTCCAATCCACTATCTGGTGTGGAGCTGATCTCCTCCTCCCCCTCATCACTGTCCGATTCCACCTCAATGTAGTGGATCTGTCCCTTGCCCATGCATCTATGTCCTGGAACCCACAAATCTCTACAAGTGAAGCATAACTTCTTCCTCATAAGCTCCTGCCTAGTCTCATCATACAGTTTGGCTTTGCCTTTCCATTCCCTTGGAGGGTTTTCTCTGATCCTTGTCTTTCTATGGAACAAAGGGTTTGGTGAAGGTCTTTGGTTTTTGTACTGAGTCTCCCATATCTTTGTTAAAGTTTCTTGCTTAATCTGTTATTATTAATCTTCATTATAACAACATAATAATGATCTTACTGAAAGAAACACAATCACAGAGTACACAAGCATTTATCCCGGGAAACCCTCAAGGGGAAGAAAACCCAACAAAACTTTTTTAATATAGATTCAATAACTAGGTACAGTGTCTCTCACAAGAGATCTCACCAAACAGAAGATCCACCAAAAACCCTAACCAGAACAGAGTAGCGCACCACTTAGACCAAGATAGTCCTTCACCAAGATGACCAAAACCCTTTACTGAGATACTCTTCCTTGTAGTTGCATCACTTCTCCTTGTAGCTGCGTCACTCTCAAACTTGCGCACTTGATAGAGAGAGCTTGATGAGTGTGTGTACAAATGAGGTGCTAGGCCTCTTATAAATACAAGTTGTGCCCTCCCAATAATTAGGTCAGGGCCGACCTGTCCACTTTACCTTTCTAATTTTCATTTGACTTGTCTAGGCACAATAGGGCCGACTTGTCAATA
The DNA here is from genome assembly GCA_032191745.1 of Picea mariana. Lineage (NCBI taxonomy): Eukaryota > Viridiplantae > Streptophyta > Pinopsida > Pinales > Pinaceae > Picea > Picea mariana. Next base: position 69,154 of record JASDQU010735900.1, on the reverse strand, counting down.
TAATATATACATATTTTATCTTTTACTTTATCCACAAGAGGGGATAAGAATATTCTTTGCAGTTACACAATATTTTAACACTCCCTCTTAACAAGAAGGATATTCTTTATCTTTTGACAGGTCACTGGATGTCATCATCAACTAAACAATATCATCTGGGAAATATCATCAACTGGATAATCATCATCAATTGGACAACAACATCAACTGGATAACATCATCAACTGGGTAACAATATCCATTGGATAACATCATCCACTGGGCAATATCATCAACTGGGTAACAACATCAACTGGGCAACATCATCAACTGGGCAACAGGAGGCATCAATATAATCCACTTGGTCATCTGGCATCACGATCACTGACTGGTTCTCCATGAATCCATATTAAAGAAGTTTTGTTCTTTTTATCTTCGTGCAGAAGATACTGTTTCTTTCTTTCATCTTCACGCGGAAGATACTCTTTCTTATCTTCACACAAAAGACATCTTATCTTCACATAGAAGATATCTTATCTTCACACAGAAGATATTCTATCAGTTTTTCCATTCTTTTTATGTTCTCCCTTCTCTTGTAGTCATCTATCTCACCCATCCACTGGGGAGGACTACTACCATAGCTTCACTCCTAGTCATCCCACATAAACTAGAGAAGTTAAGATGCTAGCCTGGGCAAGACTAGACTCCCTTTCTATGATCCACGTAGGATCATGATCAAACCTCAAGAGCCAACTAACCATTCCACATGGTCAAGGTTTCTGCTCCAGTCTACTCAATCCTTGGCCAGAGGAGAGTATCTGCCCGCTGCCCCTTGGAGAAACATCCACACTCCTCTCTACGAGAGTGGTCACACCCCTCTCTATGAGGGTATTCTAGCATGTCCCTAGAGTAGCCAAAACTCAATACTTGGATAGAGGCCAATCTTGGCAAATTTCTCATTCCCTTTCTCTACGAAGGTCTACCTGTGGGATTGCTCATTCCTTCTCTATGCAGGTCTCTTCCTTCTCTACGAAGGTCTAGCTATGGGATCTGCAAAAATATCTTGTGGTCCAAAATCTTTCCATGGTATAATACCATGCTACCCATCTGTTGGGTACCATTCATTTACTGGATAACTTTCATCTTGATCAAAATATCTCATTACTCATCCACTGAGTAAACAGTTCCATGGACCACTGCTTTCCTAACTGCACCAAATCACGATCCTTCATTTCGAACTCGGAGACATAGCTCCCTCTTGCACCAAACTACGAGCTTCTTTAACTGTGTAACATCTGATAATCATCGTCCTTGAAGTTCTCTTCTGTAATATCTTGGGTGCCTTCTTGAGTTCGGACATTTCTTTCTTTTTGTCTTCATACTGGATCAACCTGCTCCCTCTGCATCTATGAGAACGGTACTGGAACAACCTGTAGTTACCTGCATCTCATCAACTATATCTGAGTATCCATCTTTCTCTTCATCTTGAACATTTTTGTTCTGCATCTTTAGGAGCCTCCTACTCCTATATAAAATACTGGATATTGTCTAGTCTTTACTGACTGTCACGATATCATAAGTCCTTCTCATGCTGTCTAACTTTTGAAAGTCAAGGCATAAGTTCTTTCTTCCGAGACCTGTAAACTTACTTACAGTATGCTTTTTGAGATATGTCACTTAGTCAATCAGTCAGTAACAATAAGCAGTAATCAAATAAAACTATATCATGATTTCTATCAGAGTAGTACACATCTTTTCTTAAGTAAAACTTGTTCAACCATGTACACATCTGAAACCATAATCATGAATAAGACTTTTGAACTCTTTTTCACTCTAGCTATGAAATTACCAAATTTTTCCTTACTATCATAGCTAAACACATACCTTTGTCACTCTCATGAGTGATCATACCTGAAATAAATATTTTATCTCTTTCTTTATCCTCTTCTTTGATACTTCCTTCATAAGTCTACATAGACATTGAAGTAAAACGAGGTTAATTAACATTCTCACAAAAATCTAACTTGTAATGAGAAAGTATTAAAGTAAACAAGATACTAAAAATAACATGAATATTTCTCTTTTGTTTTTGTGTGGGGAGGCTCCAAGGACTCCACCATTTGCTATCTTTCTTCAGATCAACTATCTTCAACTTAAAGTACATAATCCTCAATTTCTACTAAAGCTTTCTTTGAGGGAGGAGATTCCTCTTCCTCTGCCACATGTGCTTGATACTTTCTTTTCCCTTTTCCTTATGCTTGGTCTTTTGCTCTTCTTCCTCTGATTCTGGTACACTCATTGTGACATGTTCTCGTCTAGAATCATCTGCAACCTATGCTTCCAAGATTTGAAGTTTCCAGATCCTTCCAGCCTGTCTTCTACCCTCATACCGATAGCCATTCTTTCTTGTAATAGAAACCCTAGCCCTTCGGGCTATAGAAATAATAAAAAATCAAATTTCTTGGATCTGAAAACTGAACTCACCAAAAGATGCGCTGGATTGAGGAGAGTATGCTGGTATAGTCAGTTTCTAAAAATTCCAATTTCTGACCCTTGAAATTGGACCAACGGAATTTTGGACCGGTGCTTCTAGTTTTCTGGTACTTCTACTTCTGGTTTTCTGGTACTTCTGGTACTGGTGAAAATTAGGGTTTCACTTTTCGGAAGTTCTATCCACTGAAAAGGTGCGCTGAAGGTGCCAATGAGTTCCTTAGGCTAGGGCGCACTTTTCTAGATGATCTTTGGGCTGAAATTCCTCTTTAATAAAAAGCCCTAATTTTCTTGTACCACAACAGTGACGTTTTTCTTTTTCTGTGAAAGATGCTCTCTTCAGCTTAGCTCTGATACCATTTTAAGGTTTAAGCTATTATTAGGTTACTTTCAATTTACTAGATAACAATAGCATAGATAGGATCATTGAGAGAAACACAATCACAGAGTACACAAGCATTTATCCTGGGAAACCCTCAAGGGGAAGAAAACCCAGCAAAACTTCTTTAATATAGATTCAATAACCAAGTACAGTGTCTCTCACAAGAGAGATCTCACCAAACAGAAGATCCACCAGAAACCCTAACCAAAACAGAGTAGCGCACCACTTAGACCAAGATAGTCCTTCACCAAGATGACCAAAACCCTTTATTGGGATACTCTTCCTTGTAGTTGCGTCACTTCTCCTTGTAGTTGCGTCACTCTCAAACTTTCGCACTTGATAGAGAGAGCTTGATCAGTGTGTGTACAAATGAGGTGCTAGGCCTCTTATAAATACAAGTTGTGCCCTCCCAATAATTAGGTCAGGGCCGACCTGTCCACTTTACCTTTCTAATTTTCATTTGACTTGTCTAGGCACAATAGGGCCGACTTGTTAATATAATTTATACATATTTTATATTTTACTTTATCCACAAGAGGGGATAATAATATTCTCTGTAGTTACACAATATTTTAACAATCTCTAGTGCGCAGTATCGCATCCTGTAGGATGCGAGGCTTGAAGGCCTTTACCCAACCCCTCAATGGATCTGTTACTGCCTCAGTAAAAAGCATCACCAACCTGTGCTCAGATATATCAGACACCACTACCTCTTCCTCTGAAACTCTGTAATGAAGGCCACGACTGATCCGGTCTGTGGCAACTGTGTCAAGTCTCTGTATTGGAGTTCAAGATCTCTCCGTTCAACCTCTCCATCAGTTGTTTTGTAAACTCCAAGTAGGATGTGATACGACTGTGACCCAAGGTCACCAGTCCATGATACTAGCACTCGTGGGCTTCCCCCTCCTAGTGCAAGGTAGTGAAACTTATAGCTTCTGAATCTGTCATCTGGTTAAGCGTGAAATAGGTATCAAGATTTTGGACCCATGCCTGAGTTGAACACCTAGACGAACCGTCAAAAGAAGGGATGGTCAGTTTCCCAGCCTTCTTGATAAAGTCCATGTTTTGGGGCTGCATGTTACCCCTCTGCGCCTCTCTGGGCCTGTTTCGATACTTGATCGAACAATAGTCCATCAAACTCATGTTAGCGTGCAACTCTGGCCCCAGTGCCAAGTAGTCTCTCCTGTACTCTGCAAATGGATCTTTCAGGACAAGCAAAGTACAAGAGAGACTACTTGGCACTCTGGCCCCTTTTCGGCCTGTCCCATCTACTGCCCTTGACCTGGATGTCCAATCTGTTGTTCCCCTTGGAACTGCGGAAAGAGCGGTCTGGGAATCTTCCTCGCTGAGATATAGGTGTGAGTGGGTGTCTGTTGTCCACTTGACCCTATTGGGTTCCCATTGGATCTACTGGCTCCACCTCTATGGTGTTCCATGGAACCACTCGCTCCACCTACTATATTTGCACCAATAGTGGCCACGTTGTTTTGGATCAACTGTGTACTGATTGCAATCTGTGTTATGGCGTTGATCATGTCCCTTTGCCCCTTGGCGAGATCATTCAACATAGCCTGGGTACTGTCGTAAGGAGTCTCTGGGATTTTCCCCTTGCCCTCTGGAATATCATGTCTGTTATCGATTTGACATTCTAATTCGGCCTCTGTCTCCGAACTGATATGATCTCTGTCTCTGGCTTTGTATCTGAATGGATATGCAAGGGAATGTAGTCTCTCCTGCTTCTGTCCCTTCTGTCTCTACTATGACCCCTACCGTATTGATTGTACTCTTCCTCGATGTGACGTCTTCCCTTTGGGTATTCTTCACCTGTTCTCGGAATCATGGGGTCATGAGTTAAGCGCTTCTTCACAGACTAGCAGGAAGAAGGCTCCGATATCATTGTAATATCCCAGATCTCGAATCTGGATATAAACTGCTAATAACTAGGGTTTCGACTGTAGATTTGATAAGCTGGGGGTTTCTGATTTGAGTTTCAAAGGTTTCTGGATGCGTTTTGTTGTGTTTAAATGTTTAATACAATGCATGCAAATATATGTGGAACCACAACCAACTCAAAGATTTTATTAAGCAAAATGACAGACAATATAAGATAAAATGCGGGAAACTCAAGCAAAACTCTTCAGTTAGATCTATATATATATGGAGATCTTGCTGGAATACAAAGAAAAATACTGATAAATACCGATAATGAATGTAGATGGATGGATCTGAGATCTGTTGGGTCGATCCACTGCAGGCATGGAAGAATGAGCTGCATGCACTCAAATATACGCTGCACAACTGTCGAGAATGACTGGAAAGCTCGCCCTGGTGGAAATACTCATCAGAGTGGGTTGAGATCTATCTTTGAAGGGTCTCCCTGCTCTCTGGCACACTCTCCCTGTCTCAGAGGTAGTGCTGCTGGCTCTTCGATATACTGTCGGAGTCTCGGATAGTTGCTGAAACCCTCACACATTGGAAACTACTACACTGGTGTGCCCTAGGAGTTTTACCCATCAGAAACTGATGATAACTGTCTCAAATGAAGCGCTCTCGTCTCCTCTCAAATGGGTTTGAGGGGATCTGGCTTGTTCTGACTGGTTGGGCCTAACGACCCTCTTCTGCTGCTAAATCCTCCAAGAAAACCCCACGCTGCAACTGAACAAATGCGCACTAGCTTGCGCTAGATCTATCTCTCCTGATGTAGACTGCAATGGTAGCTCGATGAAGAACCTGAATGGTCCCTCCAACAGACTAGGGTGTGTCTTTCAACACCGAACATCGTCAATGGCTGTGGTTTCATCCAGAACTCCACAAAACACAAGAAGGTCGACTTCCTCCTCTCTGGTTTCTAATTTCCAATTCACAAATCAACATAATGAACCAAAAAGTTGACTTTTCTCCTTTTATATCCCACCTCTTCTAATTCTTCATTGACTTTATTCGTTAAGTGACTTTTTCCCTAAGTTCTAATTCAATATTCACTTAAGTCACTTAAACACCCTTTTTAATTACTTATTGTCATTTTCACTTAGGCTTTTCTTGTATTTGACATTAAATAATTCTTTTGTCCCCTTTTTCTCTGACTATAGCCTACGAGAACCAGTATAGGCTACTTAGTCGCTCCTCTTGGTATCACACTAGGAACGAGACATTAAACTTGGTAAGTTTTATTAGTTAAAGATCACCAGTTGAATTAGTGGGTTAATTCAATGAGATTGACCAATAGTGCAAATCCATTAACGAGTGCATGCTAGAGATTGTAAGTGTGAAAACGAAAATCTAATCTTATGTGAGGCCCTTTAACAATTATCCCTCAAATGGGTACAAGAAAAACTCCGGGACTTCCAACGAGGAGAGAAACTAAGTCTCAAAGTATCCCCCCGAACTCACATGCAATTCCACGAGTATTGGTCCCTATGAGCAACACTGGCAAAAGGATTTTCCTAATTAAACTACTCCACACAACTGAGGTCCCTTTTTGATCGTGGCACAGATCAAGCAAAGCTCGCAATGGCCGAGAGCATACTAAGGCTCTGACGGGGAAGGTTTGTTACTTTGCCAAATTGAAATAATTGAAATAAATTGCAAAATTGAAATCTAAACTAATTGATCTAAAACAAAAGGAAAATGTTTTGTTGTGCGTGGGTTTGTTTTAGATTTATTTTATCTTTTTAGTTAGAATGATGGACACATGCATGATGCAGATGCAAAAATGACATGGTTTTCCCCGGGGTAGGGGGTATTGTGATGGCTAGTGGGTATCCCACTTGGCTCCTTTGAGTTACAATGTTTTGGAAGAATGTTTGTTGGTCTTTTATAACTCAAGACCAAACAAACTTACAAAATGGTAGAAGAACGAGTTTAGAATAAAGAAGAGGTGTTTCAGGGGGTCCAGGATGCCCCAAATCCACGAAATTTCGGCAACACTTCCACCTAGTTGTTCACTAAACCTGCAAAAAAAGAAAGCTAAAGAAGAAAGGGATGCCCAAAATCACTTTGAAAGTGCCTGCAAGAGATGTTAGATTCATGCGAAAATTTTCCAAGTGAGTGAATAAAGGACAAACAAACTAGCTAAGATTAAGTAACAAACTAACTTTTCTAACTGCCTTTTGTTCGCTGTTTGGACAGCGAACAAGAATCACTTAGATTAGCTAGATCTAGAGATGAAAACTCTTTATTATGAAAGAATGAAAGATCTATTTTCTATTATGACAATTTTAGCTTGAAAAATGCTTAAAAAGATGACCTTTTCTAGACTAGATCTATCAAAAGATTTGTAAATGATAATCAAAATGTAGATCTAGCTTGACCTTGCATGCAAGCTGAAATACTTAAGATTTAAAATGAGAATGTATATCTAACTAAAGCATGCAAGAAAAGTAACCAAAAATATTTTGATTTTAATGAAATAGAGAGAAGGAAATAGCTTGCAATGTGGAATTTCTTTGGGCTATGGGGTCCTTCGGTATTGCACCGAGGGACTCTGTCCATTGGAGCCTTCGAGCTTGCGGGAGGATGCGCTAGGCTAGTCCAACCACTTCTCGGAGGATGAATAACCTGAAAAATCAAAAGGCTTCGCAAACAGGCGCTTTTAATCCCCTTTTTCTGTTAAAAGAGGTGATTCCTACACAAGAGACTTGGATAGCATGTTAGTTCATCTGAAAAGACATACAAATCAAATATCTCTTAATGTAAAAAGACAGTAAAATCTAGGAAGCAAATTAGCTTGAAATATCTTACCCTACTATGTGATAACACACCTTCAAAGGCCCATTCAACAGAAATACATGCAAAATAATAATTCACAGTTACTTCATATAATTAAAACCAGACATCATACATCCACACAATGTTGCATAGCACCCAAGTGACCTCCAAAGTATTAAATCTTTATTCCAAAATAATGATTACAATATACTACACAAGCGTTCCTCAGTCTCACATTAGATTGAATGAGGGGTCGCTCTGTATAAATACAAAGAGAGGGCGTAGATCCCAATGCAAGGGCACCAATCCCAAAGATGGGTGATCCACTTGTGGGAAAGGATGGAGCCACATCTCATCAAACTCAAGAAGAAGGTCGCCATAAGTCAAGGCAAGAGAGGGAGAGGGCGACACCTTGCCAAGGAGAGGTGTTGACCTCCTTGGGATTGACGTCCCACATGCTAAAATCCGCCACATATCTCTTGTCATGCGCATCACTCCCTTGGGATCTCCATCAAGTCGCCGCAACTAACCATAACTCCTCCCTTAACTCCAAACAACTCGCTTCAAGTGCCTTTGAGTGACAGAGAGGGAGAGTTAGACTAGAGACAAAGGAAAAACATGTCTCGGGCTTGTTTCTTTAAAAATAGGGCGCTGATTTATTCATCTTTTTTGAAGAATAATTGATTTTTAGGAGTAAAAATCAATATTTTCACTCAAAAAGGGGGTAAAAGGGGTATTCTAGGCTAGACAACGATACCCCCCAAGGCATATAACACTTCCTAGTACCACTTATTTAATATTACATCAATTTACAAGGTAAAAAATTCCATTTTATAGGAAATTTCACAACTTACTAAAATATTAAAAAAAATCCTAGAGGTACCTAATGCATGTCCATAACATTCTAGGTAAATGACTAGCATGTTAATATACATTAGACACTAGACTTAGACAAAACACACTAAGGCCTAACCATTAGTACACATTCCAGCTTTGGAGGCGCTGACTGAAAAAACTTAGAAATTAAAAATTGTTAAAAAGCAAGATATAATTAACAAGTGAAAAAAACACTCTAGAGTATGCATTGATGATCAAGTCTTAGTTGAAGATTTTCTGAGGTCCTAACAGGTGCCAACTAGGTCTGATTTGACCTCAAGTTGGCTCTATTTCTGCGGTCATAACTGTCTTTCCTGCTGTTTTATAACAACAAACTGTTCAAGAACTTTATTGCTGTTCTGTTACGGTTACATAGCCTTTTAAGGTGCTCTAGCATGTAGTTTTATTGACCAATAGGTTAGCACATGCATACCATAAATATGTAACACACCTCTTAGATCTTTACAACTGAAATCATGCTGTTCTAAACTCTAGCTTATATGAAAATGAACACATGTACTTCTGGTCAACATGACCCTGGATAAAACCCCCCCAGGGAAAACCAGTTTGGAATATAAGTCTATCTATGTGATGTAAAATATGAGAGATACAACAAGTACATGGAACAAAAGAACCTGATATAGTGGCAGCCCCTCTCAAGCTGCTATACAGGTTCTAGAAGGCAGGTGCGCCCTTCTCCCTTGTTGCTCAATCTCACTGAAAGCTTGCTCCCTTGTTGCTTGAAGCTCTGATGAAGAAGCCCCTCCACACAAATATGACCTTGTGTGTTGCCTCTCCAAGAAAACCCTCCTCAAAGCAATCTGACAAGTGCAAGTCCTTCTTGCTAGGTGTGCGCCCTCCTCCTATAGTGCTCCCTACTCCAAGCAAGTAACAACACCACAAAATAATGGAAGCCTAAGCCTCCTAGAGCCCTCCATAGAAGGAGGCGCCATTGAAACCCTCTCTCAATGCTTCCATCCTTATCTCCAAGGCTCTACTCTTCCTCTCCAAGTGAACAATAGAGTGAATCAACCTCCTTTTTCCCTATGCGCCCTTCTTATAGAATTCATAAGGAAACCTAGAAATTGATGGATGAGATCATCCCATCCCATCTCTAATCAAAGGTTGAGATCATCCAAAAGGAATCTCAACTCAAAACCCACTTTGGCTTAGTTTCCTTAGTTCTCTTTATGTCCCTCAATTCACCCACAAAGTGAATTAATAGTCACTTTTCACTTAAGTGACAATTTTCACCCTTTTGACTTAGGAAATGTCAAAGTGAAATTAGACATAAAGTCTAAGGCACAAAGGGTCAAATATTTCCCTCTTGTGGTTAGAGACCCACAACCACAAGGGTACCACTTCCCTCGGTACACCAAAACTCAACACTCCCTCTCACCGAGGAAAGTGTTTCTCACCAAGCCCATCTTGTCTCTGAAGTAGACATGTTTGCCCCTTGGCAGCGCCTTGGTGAGAATATCTGCAATTTGCTCGTCAGTTGGTATATATTGTAACTGTACTGCCACTCTCTGAACCCAATCTATGATGAAGTGGTATCTGATCTCTATGTGCTTCGACTGATCATGGAAAACTGGATTCTTAGAGAGTTTGATACAACTCTGATTATTGCAGTGAATGACGGTCGGAGGCAACTCCTAACTAAATAATCCTACTAGCATCTTACGAAGCCAAATGGCCTCACAACTGGCATGACTGGCCGCCCTATACTCTGCCTCGACGGAACTCAAAGCAACTGACTTTTGTTTCCGGCTATACCAGGAAACAAGTCCCGACCCCAACCAAAAACAACACCTTGAGGTGCTCTTCCTGTCAGTAGCACATCCTGCCTAGTCCGAGTCTGTGTAGACAACCAAACTGACTCCATCACCTCTGATATAGTCCAGGCCATAATCAACTGACCCTGCAATGTACCTCAACACATGTTTTGCCCAAATCCAGTGAACACTCCTCTGCTCTACCATATGCTGGCTGAGAGTGTTCACGGCAAAACAAATATTTGGTCGAGTGTTGACCAGATACATCAATGAACCGATCAACTGTCTATAAACTGTAGCATCCACCAACTGGGAATCTAAAGCGCTAAGCTTCTTCTAGTTGGTGACCATAGGTGTAGACATGGGCTTGCAGTCCTCCATCTGAAACCTGCTCAAAATCTCTGCAACATACTTCCCTTGTCCAAGGAAGATGTGACCCTCCTCCTGCCATACCTCCATACCCAGAAAATAGTGCATCAAACCAATGTCACTCATCTCAAACTTTGATGCAAGTCCCAACTTGCACTCAACTATGAGATCCTCTGCACCTGTGATGAACAAGCCATCCACATACAAAATGAGAATGAGCGTGTCCTCACCTCTAATGATGTAATAGAGTTTAGGATCAACATCGCTCTTTTCAAAACCCATCTGAAGCAAGTATGTATCAATGTGTGAATACCAAGCTCTGGGAGCTTGCTTCAGACCATATAGTGCCTTTCTTAAAAGGCACACGTGAGACTCCCTCTCACTCACCTTGAACCCCTGTGGCTGCTCAATGTACACCTCCTCCTCTATAAAGCCATTGAGAAATGAGGTCTTTACATCCATCTGATGTATCCTTCGACTTATCTCTGCTACTATGGCAATAATACTCCTAATCGAGGTGTATCTCGCAACTGGTGCGAAAGTCTCATCATAATCAACTCCCTCTACTTGAGAGAATCCTCGCGCCACAAATTGAGCCTTGTGTTTCTCTATGCTGCCATCTGCAACATACTTTGTTTTGTACAACCACCTGGAAGTCACAACTGACTTCCCCACTAGCCTCAGAACCACCTCCCAAACAACATTGCGCATAATGGAGTCATACTCCTCTAGCATAGCCTCTCGCCAAACCTGCTGGTCAACTGCCTGCGCAAATGTCCGTGGCTTTGTATCTGAGATACTCGTCACCATCGCCAAATAAGACCCAAGCCTCTCTGGTGCTTTGCGCTCTCTGAACTGTCTCTTGGGCTCTCCTACGTTCTCCTTGGCTTCCTTCAGGGTCTCCTAAAACCATCTCGGTTTCCTCTTCCTTGAAGTAGTCAAAGTAGAAGTAAGATCTGCTTTCCCAAGAGTATCTGCCTCAGGTATAGACTGAACACTCTGAGATCTTGAAGCCTCTGCACCCTCTGCCTGAACTCCCTGTGATTGTGAACCTGAAGCTGTGCAAGGTGACCTTGTCACCCCTGAAACTTGTGTACTAGAAACCTGAGGCTGTGCTCCCTCTGAGACATGAATCTGTGCCTCTGCATCATCCTCAACACTGACTCTCGACTCGAGAGATCTCTGAAAAGACCTACCCTCCTCAAATCTAACATCTCTGCTCACCACCACTCTCCAGAGTGATGGAATGTAAATCCGGTAGGCTTTGGAGATCTCTGAGTATCCAACTAGAATCCCCTGCTGGGCTGTGGGGTCTAGCTTTTTCCTCTTCTCTAAGGGGATATGAGAATAATTCAAGCAACCAAAAATCCTGATGTGCTCGACATCGGGCCTCCTACCAGTGAAGGCCTCCTCAGGAGTCATCTTCCCCAAAATCCCGTGGGGACTCCTGTTCTACAGGTAAACTGCAACAACACTCGCCTCTGCCCATAGGTATAGAGGCAAACTTTGATCATGCAACATAGATATCGCTGCACCTGTAATCTCCCTATTCTTCCTCTCGACAACCTCGTTCTGCTGGGGGTTGTAAGGCACGATCATCCGTCTTCTGATGCCTGTACGGGCACAAAAGTCCACAAACTCATTGGAGGAATACTCACCTCCGTTATCTGACCGCAAGACCTAGATCCTCTTTCCTGTCTGGTTTTCCACATGAGCTTTGAAGTATTGGAACCTCTTGAAGACTTGACTCTTGGTCTTTAGGAAATAGATCCAAGTCTTCCTGGATTGGTCATCAATGAATGTGAGATAGTACTCACAACCACCCAAGGACGTCCGAGACATAGGCTCACACACATATGTGTGTACTAAATCCAGTACCCCAACTGACCTGCTGTCACTGCTGGGAAACAACGCATTGGTAAACTTACCAAGAGCACACCTTTTGCACACATCCTGATGCTCTAAATTGAACTGTGGAACACCTGTCACAACCTCTCTCAGTCCTCCAAGAGCCCCATGATGAAGGTGAGCCATCCTCCGATGCCATAACTCACATAACTGACTGCTGCTGTCGCTACTTGCTTCCAAAGCATGAAGTGGCTGAAAAAGCAATCTGAAAAATTTCCCATCCCTCACTCCAATCACCTGCCCTGAGGTGAGAGAGGACCCCTTAGGGTGTATGAGGACCTCTGTCCCTCTGAAGGACACCTTAAGACCACTATCTTGGAGAGTGGAAATTGATATCAGATTCTTCTTCAACCCAGGGACGTAGAGAACATCCCTGAATGAAATAGGTGACATGCCATCTCTTTGAAAGGTAACCATGCCAATCCCAACAACTCTGACTAAGGTGTCACCACCAAGAGCAATCTGCATACTGACCTCTGAATCTTTGAGATCAGTAAAATGCTCCCTCACACCAGTTATGTGGCTCGAAGCCTCGTTGACTATGTACCATATACTGGGTGTCGTCTCAACTGAAGTGCAACAAATGAGAAAGGCACACTCCCTCTCAAACTGTGTCTGAAACTCTGCCTCATCTATTGTAGCTGTCGTACAACCCTGCTTCTTCTTCCTGTTAAGACACTGTCCAACATAGTGCCCCATCCTCTTACAAGCAAAGCACTTCACTTTGCTCATATCTCTCTTCTTCCCACTACTGCTCTCTCCTTGTGACTTGGCCCCAAACTTGGGACCTGGTCGAGGACCCTTGTCGACCTTCTTCTTGCCCTTTGTCCAAAGAGAGAGATCCTCATCACCTTGAGGTGTCCGTTGCTGTCCAGAAGTCTCTGAGGTGAGTCTCGTCTCCTGGACGAAATCATCCCAAAGTCTCTCCCAAGTAGGCATAAGCTCCCGGGCAACAATGCCTCGAACAAATGGGCCCCATCGTTTGGTAAAGTTGTTTAAAGCTGTCCTCACCATAAATTTTGGGTCCACTATCTCTCCGACGGCTGCAAGCTCATCTTTGATCTGAGTGAATTTGCCAAGGTAAGAAGTAACCGACTCAGTCTTGAGCATTTGAATGTTCCTAAATCTCTCAAACAAGACCATCTTTCAGTTCTGGTTAGAGCTCTGGAAAAGATTGCACAAGGATGCTCACATCTCAAATGCAAAGTCTTTACCAGTCAAGTGGGGTATGATGTGATCCCTCACTGAATCACATATAGTTCTCTTTGCCTTGTTGTTCCTCTTCCCGAACTCTGCCACCAAGATGGGAGCAGTGGTAGGAGGAGCACAATAGGAGCTTGAACTATATCCCATAGTTCTAGGTCCTCTAGGACAAAGATAAACCTGGTCTTCCAAGGGGACCAGTTGCTAGCTCCGGCTAGCCTATCCTCTGCACACATCTGTGATACTGACATGATTGCCCACTGTACTCACTTTGATGCTCCAACTGCAAAAGAACACTGCCTCACTCCTGTCAACACAGGTGTGAAAAGAGGCAGTAGAACTACAACCTCACTCCTAGCAATATAGGTGTGAAAAGAGGTTGTGAAAAATCAGCCTCAGTCCTAGCAAGTAGGTGTGAAAAGAGGCTGAGTAAATGTTCACAAACTGTCCTACAACTGTCCACAAAATTTCTGCCAACAAGCTGCTACAAATCACTGTCAAGTAGCTGTCATGAAATCTGCCCTCAAGCTGCCAAGAACTGTCCACTTTCTGCTGTCCAAAATCAACAAGATTTAGCCACCAAGTAGCTCTGATACCATGAAGATTTTGTGAGGTCCTAACATGCTGCCAACTATCTCTGATTTGACCTCAAGTTGGCTCCAAGTTTCTGCTGTCATAACTGTCTTTGCTGCTGTTTTATAACAGCAAACTGTTCAAGAACTTTATTGCTGTTCTGTTACGGTTACATAGCCTTTTAAGGTGCTCTAGGATGTAGTTTTAGTGACCAATAGGTTAGCACATGCATACTATAAATATGTAACACACCTATTAGATATTTACAACTGAAATCATGTTGTTCTAAACTCTAGCATACATGAAAATGAACACAGGTATTTCTGGTCAACATGACCCTGGATAAAACCCCCCAGGGGAAAACCAGTTTGGAATATAAGTCTATATATGTGATGTAAAATATGTGAGATACAACAAGTACGTGGAACAAAAGAACCTGATACAGTGGCAGCCCCTCTCAAGCTGCTATACAGGTTCCAGAAGGCAGATGCGCCCAAGCATGGTGTGCCCTTCTCCCTTGTTGCTCAATCTCACTGCAAGCTTGCTCCCTTGTTGCTTGAAGCTCTGATGAAGAAACCCCTCCACATAAATCTGACCTTGTGTGTTGCCTCTCCAACAAAACCCTCCTCAAAGCAATCTGACAAGTGCAAGTCCTCCCTACTAGGTGTGTGCCCTCCTCCAAGCAAGTAACAACACCACAAAATAATGGAAGCCTAAGCCTCCTAGAGCCCTCCATGGAAGGAGGCGCCCTTGAAACCCTCTCTCAATGCTTCCATCCTTATCTCCAAAGCTCTACTCTTCCTCTCCAAGTGAACAATAGAGTGAATCAACCTCCTTTTTCCCTTTGCACCCTTCTTATAGAATTCATAAGGAAACCTAGAAATGGATGGATGAGATCATCCCATCCCATCTCTAATCAAAGGTTGAGATCATCCAAAAGAAATCTCAACTCAAAACCCACTTTGGCTTAGTTTCCTTAGTTCTCTTTATGCCCCTTAATTCACCCACAAAGTGAGTTAATAGTCACTTTTCACTTAAGTGACAAATTTCACCCATTTGACTTTGGAAAATGTCAAAGTGAAATTAAGCATAAAGCGTAAGGCACAAAGGGTCAAATATTTCCCTGTTGTGGTTAGAGACCCACAACCACAAGTGGACCACTTCCCCCGGTACACCAGAACTCAACATTAGGGAGCTGAGTCTCTTACATAATAGAGACCTCATGCTAGCTCATTTTATTACTATTCGCCCATGGGGGTATGGAACATGCATAAAAGAAGACAAAATTTTTTAAAGGGGCCATAAGGGCCGACTAGACTTCTGAGCTCTGAATTTGAACAAGTGCCTTGTTTAATCGTTGCGGATCATTGTCAGTCTTACCTGGTACAACTAGGGAGGTAACAGGTGGCACATGAAGTCCAATGCAAGGTCGAATACCTCTACATAAGCTACTTGCTAGCAACGACATAATTAACAACATTGCCCGTAATGAGTTGGGAAACATACTGCGGACCTGTATCTTGGATGAATACAAGCAACAACTCACACAATAACTGCGCATCTTAAACATATGCAGATGCATCAACCCATCAAAGCAAGGTGTCCACTTGTCACACTAGGGTTTGTCCAATGACCAAGGTGGTGTGCCCTCATAGCTAGGTGTCCACATGTCAAGCGCGCCTCTTCCATTATGGTGTTCCATCCAATCAATGGATCCTCAACCAAAGCATCCTCAAACTGTGTAAGGTGCTTACATGCTCCTAGGGCAAAGTGCCCAACCTCCAAGTGCCTAATGCCCTCCTCCACAGTGGTTGCTCCATATGTGCAAAGCATCCATCCTCATCAACAATTGTGCTCTTGTACAAGATGCAATACAACACATATGTCAACTACCATATCAAGAAGTGTGCCTTCTTAGCACTGATCCCAAGGAAAGCGTACACCTAATCTAATATCTCCAAATTTAAGTAAAAAATAAAGAAAAGTGTCTAGGAGCCTTTCACATCCTATTAAGTGCTCTCCTAGCTAGGCGAAAACACTTTCGAAGCAACCAAAAGCTAATGCTAATCCCAAAAGTGTGTTTTGGTTAAGTGTTGGGTCTATCTTATCTTATATCACTAACAAGGATGCTTAGTACCCTGGTTGCCGAACCGCTCCCCCCCCCACGGTCCGGACTCCGAACCGCGCTCTCGCCTCCTTAACTGCGCTCCCTGCCAATTGTCGAACCGCCGACGCTCCCCCGTGCTCCCTCGCACTCCCGAACCTGCAGACAACACTCCCTTCACGCTTTGAACCGCTCTCCCTTCACGCTCCTGAACCCACGCGGACGCTCCTCGAAAAATGGCCACGAAAAGTTCATTTTTTTGGTTTTTTTTTAATGTTTTTTAATTTTTTTGCTTTGTGGGTGGGCCCTAGGGCATTTTTAGGGTTAGAGAGGGGAGATAAAACACAATCTCTCCCTCTTCTTCCTCATTGTTTCATCTTTGAGTTGGAGTGGAGAGGGAAGGAGCTCTTGGTGTTGGATTAAAGTTGGAGAGCTTGAAGAGGATTTGTGAGAGCTTGGAGGAGACAACAAAGGGTTCCATCTAATTGCAAATCATTGGAGATTCATCAAAATAGGTATGCCCAATGTGTATTTTTGTTGAAATTTTGAATATTGTTCACAAAATGTCTTGTTTATTATTGTATTTTTGTCTTCTCTTACATTTTCCCATCCCCCCTTCCTCCTCATTCTATTGCAGGTTGTTCATCTAAAACTTGAAGAATTTTTTTTTCTTGTGGTGTTTCCTTCCATTTTTGGTTCTCATGGTGTTGATTGGGAGTAGGCATGTGAATGAAGAAGATGATAGTGGTCATTCTCATAGTGACCCAAACTACCCAATGAATGAAGGAGAGGAGGGTGGTGAATGGGATGATAATGAAGTTGATAGTGGCAAAGCTTCATTAACCACCTTGTGGAGGTATGTCACAGAACTTTAGGAGGGTAGAGGTGGTGGAACCACTAAGTTTTTATGCCCACATGGTTGTCGTCCAGGAAAACCTTATAGCGGTTCATACACCTGTGTGAGGAGGCATCTTTGTGGGGTATTAGACAGTGATGATAACAGAGGGTCCATTGGTATTGCAATTTGCCCTAAGATAACACAGGAAGAGAGAGAAAACTACATCAAGATAGAGGAAGCTACACAAAGAATGAATACTAAAATACAAAAGGTTCAACCTGATGCATCTTCTCTCTTTTCATCTTCTTCACTTGGTGGAAGGTCCTCACCCAGTGGAAGTGGAAGTGGAAGTAAGAGAACCATAGAAGATTTCCTTGATATTACTGGCAGGGAGGAAGTGGATGCAAAAGTGGCAAGGTTTCTTTATGCATGTGGTGTGCCATTCAATGTTCTCCGCTCCTCTTATTGGCATTCCATGGTTAAAGCCATCAACAAAGCCCCCATTGGATACAAGATCCCTGGATATGAAAAGGCTAGAACTGTGTTAGTTGACAAGGAAAAAGCAAAATTCAAAAGAGCTCTTACATGATTTACAGATGGGTGGGTAGATGCTGGGGTATCCATTGTATCTGATGGTTGTACAAATGTTAGAAACCAACATCTGATAAATATCCTTGGTGTTTTGTTTACTGGTGTAGTGTTTCTTGGAGCTCATGACTTCTCATCAGTCATGGCATCTTCTCAGAACATAGCAGGCATCTTACTGAAAACTATTGATGAGGTTGGTCCTACTAATGTGATTCAAGTAATCACTGATAATGCAACAAATTGTAAAGGAGCAGGAAAAATCATTGAGCGGAAATATACTCACATCTTTTGGTCTGGTTGTTTGGTGCACACATTGAACCTTTT
>JASDQU010735900.1:12425-47808 GCA_032191745.1 Picea mariana | reverse complement strand
GATTGATGTATTAAT
The DNA here is from genome assembly GCA_032191745.1 of Picea mariana. NCBI lineage: Eukaryota > Viridiplantae > Streptophyta > Pinopsida > Pinales > Pinaceae > Picea > Picea mariana. The sequence goes on along the minus strand of JASDQU010735900.1, from coordinate 47,793 downwards.
ACAATGATGAGAGTTCCATATATAGAGAACATATGGTGACCATCGATGAAAGGATGCGTTCCTTGGATAATAAGTAACTACTTTTATTAAGTATATTTATATGTTGTATTATAAATATCATGTCATATATATATATATATATATATATATATATATATATGGATGGAAGAATGTATTCCCGATGTTGTCCAAATATCAACAACATGTGTAGATGGTCAACGTCCTCCTCAAAGTACAAATCAGTCCTCCAAAAGGTGACATAAACCCTTCAAAGGGGGGTGGCTCCTTCAAAACAGCTCCAAAAAAAGGTGGTATAATGCTCCATAATCCCCAAAATAATGTCTCAAATGAATGCCCGTAGCTCTATCATAGGTCAAGGGACCTCCATGAAGCATGGGAGTGACCCTCTGCATCATAAAATGGGTCATCAAACCCTCAACAAGCAAAGTGACGTCAACATAGATGGGGTCAGCCCTCAAGACTAGCACATTGTTCTTCATGTTGCGTCATGTCCACCTCACTAACAGTTTTTTAAGTGAATGCCACATCATCAAGCATTACTCAAATGACCCCTCCATGCTACAAAAATACCCCAACGACTGTCATGAGTGTTGTAAATGCAGGTCGACCCTCCACAAAAATGATAATCAGCTCCAAAGGTGACCAATGAAGAGTACCTTCCTCCACATGGCATGCATAGAGGGTGCCCATGTGGTCATCAATGCCTCGGAGAGTATGACCATGCCTAGAGATATGCAAACTGCCCTTAAAAAACGTGAACATGCCCAAAAATCAAAATTCCATCAAACTGTCCTGCTCATTAATATGCATGTGAATGCCCCTATTGGAAAGAGGGGTAACAAGAGGAATTAGAGGGTGTTCCATTTCCACAAGAGACTGGTTTGGAAGAGGACATTGAGAGTGTGTTACAACCACAACCTCCATAGGGACAAGCAACTAGGGGAATAGTCCAAAGACAACCCACTTCAGCTTCCACTTTAGCCCTAGGAGTTGCATGTTTGAGTCGTGTGGCCATCACAGGAAACAATAATTCCATCCACAGCATTCGCAGTCGAGGTTGCATGTCCTAATCTTGATACTATTGGCCATAGTTGGAACTGTTGCTGTCAATAGTCATCTAGATGCCACCATCTCTACCTACCAACACAACCCTTCATGATGGATACCCAAAGTAAAATTTACAATCAACACATTAATTATTTGAAGGTTTTAATCAGAGAGTTATATGGTTATTAAGTTATTTAAAAGGGTCAGGAAGGGTGATATATTATTATATTATGAATCTAGCATGTATCTTAAAAGGGACTTTAGAAGTAAACTGAAAATCCCAATTCTTAAGTTATCAAAGGGTTGTTAAGTAGCCATGTTATTAAGTTGAGGTATCAAATTCAATTGAGAAGTAAAGGGATAAAGTGGAATATATAATTACAAGACCAAGGGTGTATTGTATATCACCACTGACTTCCCCTCAAGTCTCAGAACCACCTCCCAAACATCATTCTTCATGATGGAATTGTACTCTTCCACCATGACGTCCTTCAAAACCTGTTGACTTGCAACCTCCTCAAAAGTGGAAGGCTCGAACTCTTTGATGTTGCTCACCATCGCAAGATAGATGCAAAACCTCTTAGGAGGTTTACTCTCCCTCACAACCTGCCTAGGATTCCCTACAGATCCTTGTGCTTCCTTCAAAGTGTCTTGAAGCCACTTGGGCTTCCTCTTCTATGAAGTAGCACCATGGGGAGGGGACTCACCCTCCTCAATTCCACCATCTGAATACTGTGTACCTAAAGATGATCCTGAGGTCGTCTGAGAACCAGTAGACTCAGAAACAATACCCTGTGAACCAGTAACCAGAGGACCAGTAACTTGTCACCTGTGGACCCGTCGTCCCTGAAGCAGGTGGTTGAGAACTCTATGTCACTATGCTTTGTGAAGGACTCACCTGAGTCTAAGGGGCTAACTACTCCCCCTGCTCCATATCTCGTGACCTCCAGAAGGCTCTATCCTCCTCAAATATCACATCTCGTCGCACAACTGTCTTTCTCAAAGAGGAGATGTATATGCGGAAAGCCTTAGAGGTCTCGCTATACCCAACAAAGATGCCTTTCTCTATCGTGGGTTCTAGGTTTGTCCTCTTCTCAGAAGGGACATGTGAATAGGTAAGGCACCCAAAAATTCTAAAGTGCCCAATCTCAGGCTTCTTCTCGGAGAAAGCCTCCTCGAGAGTCTTATCCCCCAACACTCTCTGTGGACCCCTATTCTGCAGATAGACTACAATGTTGCAAGCCTAAACCCAAAGAAAAAGTGGTAGCCCCTGATCGTTACAACCCCATTTTGCTGCGGGTTGTAAGGAACTGTCACTTCTCTCTTAATGCCCTCCCTTGCACAAAATTCATTGAACTCATTGGAGGTATACTCACTCCAATTATCATATCTCAACACTTTGATTTTCTTCCCAGTTTGGTTCTCCACAAGAGCTTTGAACTCTTGGAACCACTGGAAGACCTGTCCTTTGGTCTTCATGAAGAAAATCCAAGACTTCCGAGAAAAGTCATCAAAGAAAGTGACATAATACAAAAATTCACTCAAAGAGGCAGAAGACATAGGACCACATACATCAGTAGGAAACTGATCAAGAATACATGCTACTCTATTGTCACTGCTTGGAAAAGCAGTCTTGGTGTACTTCCCAAGAGCACACCCCTTGCACACCTCCTGGTGGTTTGTACTGAACTCTAGAACTCCAGTCACAATCTCTCTCAATATCCTTAGAGCCCCATGGTGCAAATGGGCCATCCTCCTATGCCATAACTCACAAAGGTCACTGTTGTTGGTACTATGCATCAATGCTCTAGCAGGTTGAAACGTGAGCTTGTACAACTTCTCATGCCAGATCTCAATCACTTTGGCCAAAGTGACATTGGATCCCTTAGGATACAAGAGAACATGCCCATCACAGAACAATACCTCATATCCCCTATCCTCAATAGTGGAAACTGACACCAAATTCTTCTTCAAGCCCAAAACATATAGGACGTCTCTCAACAACATGGGAGGTAGAGACTCCCTCTGAAATGATACTGTCCCACTATGAACTGCCTTGACCATTGAGTCATCTCCAAGCACCACCTCAAGATCCCCAATCTCTATAAGATCAGTGAAATACTCACAAACACTTCTCCTATGGCAGGAGGCACCTCTATCAATGTACCAAACACTGGTAGATGATGCTCTAGAGGAAAGACACACCAACAATGAATACTCCTTGAACTTGTGGGTAAACTCCTCCACATCTGTTGAAGCTGCAACCTGCTTCTTCTTCTTCTTAGGACACTGTCCAGCATAGTGTCCAAACTTGTGACATGCAAAGCACTTGACTTTGCTCATGTCTTTCTTCCCATCACTTTTCTGCGTGTTCCCTCCCTTGCAACCCTTCTTGGACTTGTTTTTGCCTTTGGCTGCAAGTGCCACATTCTCCTTTTCATTACCTGTAGATGAACTTCCATGCACATAGCCTCTTCAAGTTTCCTCCTGAATGAAGTCATCCCAAAGACGGTCCCACTTGGGAAAATTTTCCCTTGCCACAATGCCCTCAACAAAGAAAGCCCATTGTTTGGTCACCCCATTCAAAGCAATCCTCACAAGTTCACTATCAGCAACAACCTCCCCAACAACACCAAGTTCATTCCTCATCTGAGTTAGCTTGGTAAGATAGGTGGCAACACTTTCAGTCTTGGTCATTTTAATGCTCTTCAGTTTCTCCCTCAATACCATTTTTCGATTTTCAATGGAACTCTGGTAAAGTTTGGTTAAGGATTCCCACATCTCATAGGCATTGGAATTCCTAGTCACATGTGGAATCACATGGTCCTTAATGGCATCAAGAATAATTATTTTGGCCTTAATGTTCTTTTTGGTATAGGATGCCAAAAGGTTAGCATCCGTAGGCACCGTCACGGGATTCGTTTGTGAGTTCTCCACAATATCCCACAACTCACACTCCTGCAGAAACAACACAATCCTCTCCTTCCATGAGCTGAAATTAGCAGCTCCCCAACCAGTCCTCAACCCTCAAACTGGTGGCCATTGACCCTCTCAACTAAAACACAAGCCCACAACATTTTGCCTGGTGAAGTACCTCCTCTTCTCAACAAAATCCATGTTCTTTGTGGCTGATATATTTCTGCCCTTTCACACTTTCCAACGCTGATATCATGTAGAAATTTCAAACCCCAACCTGGTTTCAAGTTTCAATGAGACAACATAGTTTAATGCCCAACCCACATTGCACTTTTCAACAGCAAATTAGTTAGCAATAAAAAATATCTCATAAAGTGAAACACATGAAGTCTGCTACAGCGTTTAGACAGAAATAAAACACACCCAGAAAATGATACATAGAGATTTTTGGTCAAACTTAGACCTTGGAAAAACCCACAAGGGGAAAACAAGTGAGAGAGGGGAGGCTTTTTATTATTCAGAGTTTAGAGAAAATTTCTCTTACAGCAGAGATATTATCAGCAAAACTTCACAAACTTATCTCAAGTCTGTCCCAACCATTTTCCTTGAAAACAGTGCCAATCTCCTTGAAAAACGTGCCCAGAATATCTGAACCAGGGTTGCCGAACTGTCCCCCCCCACGGTCCGGACTTTGAACCGTGCTCCGAGCGGGAGCATCCCCGAACCGCTCTCCCGCCTCCTTAACCGCACTCCCTGCCAAATGTTGAACCGCCGATGCTCCCCCGTGCTCCCGAACCTGTAGACAACGCTCCGGAGATGCTCCGAACCACGCTCCCGAACCCACGCGAACGCTCCTCGAAAAATGGCCACGAAAAGTTCATTTTTTTGGTTTTTTTTATTATTTTTTTTTATTTGTTTGCTTTGTGGGTGGGCCCTAGGGCATTTTTAGGGTTAGGGAGGGGAGATAAAGCACAATCTCTCCCTCTTCTTCCTCATTGTTTCATCTTTGAGTTGGAGTGCAAAGGGAAGGAGCTCTTGCTGTTGGCTTGGTGTTGGAGCAAAGTTGGAGAGCTTGAAGAGGATTTGTGAGAGCTTGGAGGAGACAACAAAGGGTTCCATCTACCTGCAAATCATTGGAGATTCATCAAAATAGGTATGCCCAATCTGTATTTTTGTTGAAATTTTGAATATTGTTCACAAAATGTCTTGTTTATTATTGTATTTTTATCTTCTCCTACATTTTTCCATTCCCCCCTTCCTCCTCATTCTATTGCAGGTTGTTCATCTAAAACTTGAAGAAAATGCTTTTCTTGTGGTGTTTCCTTCCATTTTTGGTTCCCATGGTGTTGATTGGGAGTAGGCATGTGAATGAAGAAGATGATAGTGGTCATTCTCATAGTGACCCAGACTACCCAATGAATGAAGGAGAGGAGGGTGGTGAAGGGGATGATAATGAAGTTGATAGTGGCAAAGCTTCATTGACCCCCTTATGGAGGTATGTCACAAAACTTGAGGAGGGTAGAGGTGGTGGAACCATTAAGTTTTTATGCCCACATGGTTGTTGTCCAGGAAAACCTTATAGTGGTTCATACACCCGTGTGAGGAGGCATCTTTGTGGGGTATTAGACATAGATGATAACAGAGGGTTCATTGGTATTGCAATTTTCCCTAAGATAACACAAGAAGAGAGAGAAAACTTCATCAAGATAGAGGAAGTTGCACAAAGAATGAATACTAAAAAACAAAAGGTTCAACCTGATGCATCTTCTCTCTTTTCATCTTCTTCACTTGGTGGAAGGTCCTCACCCAGTGGAAGTGGAAGTGGAAGTAAGAGAACCATAGAAGATTTCCTTGATATTACTGGCAGGGAGGAAGTGGATGCAAAAGTGGCAACGTTTCTTTATGCATGTGGTGTGCCATTCAATGTTCTCTACTCCCCTTATTGGCATTCCATGGTTAAAGCCATCTACAAAGCCCCCATTGGATATAAGAGCCTCGGATATGAAAAGGCTAGAACTATGTTACTTGACAAGGAAAAAGCAAAAGTCAAAAGAGCTCTTACACGGTTTACAGATGGGTGGGCAAATGTTGGGGTATCCATTGTATCTGATGGTTGGACAAATGTTAGAAACCAACATTTGATAAATATCCTTGGTGTTTCGTCTACTGGTGCAGTGTTTTTTGGAGCTCATGACTCCTCATCAGTCATGGCATCTTCTCAAAACATAGCAGACATCTTACTGAAAACTATTGATGAGGTTGGTCCTACTAATGTGATTCAAGTAATCACTGATAATGCAGCAAATTGTGAAGGAGCAGGAAAAATCATTGAGCGGAAATATACTCACATCTTTTGGTTTGGTTGTTTGGTGCACACATTGAACCTTTAATGCGTGATATCATCAAGCATAAAGAATGCACATGGATTAATGATTTGTACAAGCAAGGGAAGAAACTCATTAAATTTATCACCGGGCATTCAAGGCTTAATCCATTTTATGGCACTTACTCTAAATTGCAATTACTTAAGCTTGCAAAGACTAGATTTGGAAGTTATTTCCTCACCTTCAGGCGCTTATTGAGGGTAAGACAGGCTTTGGGTGCTATGGTGATGAGTGATGAGTGGGATGACATTAGCACTGATAGAGATGGCATGGATGCAGCAAAGCACATTGTCCTTGATAGCCATTTTTGGACACAGGTCAAGTATGTTTTATAGTTCACCAAGCCAATTTATAACATGATTCGATTTACGGATTCTGATCGACCTGTCATTGGGGAGGTGTATGAGCAAATGGATAATATGCTAGGACAAATTAAGGACATTGTTGAGCCTAGAGATCATAATTTGTATGATTTTATCAGTATAGAGGTGGAAAAACGATGGGAGAAGCTAAATATTCCACTGCATGCCTTAGCATATGTGCTTACACCAAAATACTATCATATGTCATGGATTTCAAACCCAGCACCAGGGGGTGGGGCGAAGAGAAAACCACACCAAGATCCAAAGGTTCAAACTGGTTATATGCAAGCATTAGAAAAAATGTACCCAGATGTTGAGGAGTGTGATAGCATTCGGCAACAGTTGAGCCAGTACATCAGTTGCACTGGCACCTTTGGGAGCAACGCTGCATATAAAGATCGAGGGAATTTGACTTCTCTTCAGTGGTGGGACATGCATGGCGGTAATACACCACAGCTATGTTCTATGGCAATGCGGGTTCTTTCACAGGTGGTGAACACTTCTTGAGCAGAGAGGTGTTGGAGCACATACAGTTTCATCCACAATGTCAAAAGGAACAGGTTGAATGTACAGCGACAGAGACCTTGGTCTATGTGCATTACAACTTGCAATTGTTGACCCATTACTGTGAGGATCCAACTATAGATAAAGCAAATAAGATGTGGGACTACAATCCAGAGGAGGACAATTTCGAAGATGGAGCATTGGTTTTGGAGGAGTTGGAGAATGCTCTTTTGGATGAGGATGATCGTGCTAAGATGCCACCACCCAGTGCGACGTCCCATGGACGGGCCCCCTTGACTAGCACTCCACCAGTACCTGCATTAGAAGGACCTTCACACTCGGTTGCTTCATCTTCACTACCACCACGCATACCCCCACGAGAGAATCGTGGTGGTGGAAGGAGATAGGAGTAGGAGAAATAGATTGTTTTTCATTTTACTAGATTTCAGTGTAATTATCATTGTAGTACTTATGCAAATAGCCAATTTTTGTAAACAAAACTATTTGGCCATGACTCATGTTGACAATTGGTGGATAACCTTTTTCATTCCATAAGTTAATGATGTACTTCCCTATTATATGGCTCTAAAGTTTGTATGTTTGTAATTGCTAGAATCTATATGGTTTGTATTTGTATTTGTAAAATGTATTTCAATTTCTTACTTTGTATGTGTAATTGTTAGCAGCTAGATGGTTGATGCTTGAATGATTATTCATTAATGTACTATGTAAGATTCATGGAATGATGGATAATATGGAATTTAGATGGCATTTGATATATTGGAAGTATCACAAACATACATGTTTCATAAATTTTGCATCTAGTTTGGCCTTCTACATGTTTTCTTTTGAATATATATATATATATATATATATAAATGCTCCGGAGACGCTTCGCTCCCGACCATTTTTTGAAAAATGCACTCCCACGCTCTGGCAACACTGATCTGAACTGTACGGACTTAGTTTTCTGTGCCTATAGCTGTACGGATGGGACAGAAATCATTTCAGAAATTCGTGCCCAGCAGTCATCTCGATTTATGTGCATACAAACAGAAGTACGGCCTCTATAATTCCATATTGCACGGCCTCTGAAATTTGTTGTACTCTATGCCTCAATTTGCGTGCTAATTCTCAGCCTTGGAATGCGTGCAGCAGCAACAAAAACCTCCTCTTTTCTCTGCTCGACTCTCTCTCTTATGTACTCTTCAAAACTCAAGAAGAATGCCAAAGTGGGGTACCTCAATCCCTAAGTCGACCTCATGAGGGAAGTTGAAGAGTCATCTAATCCAATGGTGGAGATTAGACTAGATGAACGGTGGTGATTAAATGACCTTTTAGTCACCCACTTCATTAACTTTCATAAAGTCACTTTAATTTCATATCACAAGAATTAAATACGCTAGGGATCACATTGGACACTTTCTCACCCCTAGGCGCCTAGGTGATGAGAAACACTTGTCCTTGGTACTTTTTATATTAATTTTAACAATTGGGGCATGAGAGGAAGATTTCCTATAAATCCAAATGCGCAGAACAGTCAGGGTTGGATAATTCTGGACCTAGAGACAGTATTGTAGCAGAGGAATTTTCCTCATTCTTCCACCTACCAGACCCTGACCACCACCTCCACTACAGGAAAGGAATTAAATGGTAGCCTGTCACCTATCACTCGCTATGATGTAGACAATCTCTTGGGTAATAAGTGATTTGATATAGTTGTGCTTTGTTTCAGCTCTCTGAATCTCTTCGTTGTATTGATTTAAATGGTTCTTGCGGTGTAGTGTGGTTATTTGTGCATTTGCTTTGAATTTTCTTCACTTATGACACACTTTCTTTCATGCAAAGTTTATTTGTTTTCACTGTTATACAAATCTCTGGAATCTGATACCAACCAACTAAAATTCATTATCTGAACTCACCCTTGCTCTTGACTCTTTACGGACAGCCTGAGAGTGAGTCTTCAGTGTGTTGATCATCTTGGAATACATGCAGATTTGATAAGTAGGTGGCAGCATACATTCAATAGGAACACCCCCCTGACACTGGAATATTACCAGTCCGAACAAAGAGGCCTTCCAACAGTGACAAGGGTTGATTTGCCTACAGTTGTTGGGCAAGTTTGCTTGTGCAGGTTTGCGTGATAACAAGTCCCCCTTGGATAACCTTCTTATAGGCTCAAGTTTGATATGTTGTTCCTTTTATGGTTGTTGGGTTACTAGTTTTTCATTTAACTTCATATATTTTATTTCTCATCTTAAGGGAGCATCTTAGACCACCCCCCCCCGGATCTTGTGTGGGCTTCTCATGACTAGTGTAATCTCTAGTCCCCTTAACCTATTTGGTCTTTAGTGGACATTAATATAAATTTTAATTTATTTTGGTTTGTTTGTTATTAAGCCAATTGGGTCCTTGTGAACATTTTGATTGATTGTTGTATGGCCAAGTGACCTTTTTTATAACAACATGTGATCAAAGGCGATTATGGTAGTTTTAATGGATTTTAAAGCCATCCTTTTATTAGCTTGTGGTGGCCACCCATGTGGCTCACTTTTTTTTCTTCTAAAAATGACCCATTTATACATATCTTCCATATTAATACTAAATAGTCAAAGGAAGCATTATTTACCAAAAAAATATTTTTTTTGTCTAACTACAACAATGAAATGGAGTGGAGTGGAATACATTGATTGTTGAGATTCATAAGGGAGTGAAGGGATCGAATGGAACCAACCTGTAAACTCTAATTCTTGCAATAAACAAGGAGAAAAACAGCAATAGGATGGCACAACATAAAACCCTAAAAAGTGCACCCTAGCGTCAATTTGCTAGAAATAAGATGCAACCCAAGAACAAGTGAGTGAACAAAGAGTTTATGGTGCCCATTGGCTAAATCATATGTATTAGAGAGATCAAGAAGATCACATGATAAATCTTACAGAAGAGACTTGAGTGTGTATTTATACACAACAAAAGACATAAGGTGACCTCCACAAGAGGAATTATGGGCCTTAATCACCTAGGAATATAATAAATTAGTATTGGACTAGGTCAACTTTAAGCCCAACCCTAGAAACATGCTAATACACAATAGTAATGATTATAAAGGGAGGTCAGCCACAGTCATATATGAAGATTGCACCATCATTCCAACATCCCCCTTAAGCTAAGCAGGAGGTCAGGGAGAAGAATGATGAAATACAAATAATAGAGTAAATTTATAGAGAGCCAACTCAATATAGTGTCGGTCTTAGCCGGAAATAGGAATGGGTTTACCTGAATAGCCAACTTGATAAAGGTAGGTTGTAACCAAAATACAAATGAGAGTGATTTTATGAATGCCCACCTCGATACAAGTGAGAGTCGGTTTTCAAGTACCCAACTCAATACAAGGTCAACCACATCAAAATACAAAAGAGAGTGGGTTCATGTATACTGTAATGTCCCCACTTTGGGACATCATCACAGTGCAGAGGTTTATGATGACCAGAGTAGCCAGATGGATGTTATAGCGAGTACAGGGGGTAGTGAGAAGCATTGTGGGGTCCAACTTGCATTACTCATCCTATTTCATCATTATGAGCCATTCCGCACAGATTGTCTTTGGTTCCGTGGCATTCCGACGGTTTCCAGGGTTTTGAGTATTTTTGGATATAAGTCAATTAAATTCACTGAAGAGGTCATTTTGGGCACTATACTTGGAGGAACCTCTCAGTGTAATAGCTCATTGGAATCGGGAGGAACAACACTACAGGATAGGATGACGAGAAGTGACTTTCAGTGACCAAGGAAGCCACAAGGAGAGATAAGGTGTTTTTCAGAGGTAAAAAAGGTTAATTAATTAATTAAAGTGATTTAATTAATCAATTAAATATTAATAAAATGAAAGTCACTTTGGAGGGACAAGGGGAGTAAAAAGTATAAAGGAAAGGCAAGGGCCTCTACTCATTCATTCATGTATGATCATATTTGATACATGGCTTCTAGCTAGTGAGCCCAGCATTGGGGGTTTTGAGGGTTTTGACTTAACAAACCCTAGAGGACAATTCGGTGGTGAAAGATTCCACCTAGCTTGTCCGAAGCTTGGTCTCGAAGATGCAATACTCTCCCACACCATTCTAGTTCGGTTCTACATCAGTGCAGGAGGGTTCTACACTAGCCACAAGCACAAGAAGGAAGAGGGGCGCACCATTGGGGGTTTCCAGCAAGGGGGGCGCACCACTCATTGAAGGGAGGTTCAATCCAGCTAAGGAGAAGAGATTTTGGGAATTCCAAGTATTGGGTTTTCCTTGCAGGTGTCTTAGCACCATTCTTGGTTGTTTCCGGAGGCATTTCAGTGGAGGGTTTATTTGTATTGACAGTGGGATGATTTCCCAAGAGGAGGGCACACCATTATTTGGAGGGAAGCTAGATCTAAGGATCTAGCCAGTATTTTGCCTAGTTGAGCACTTGGGTTTTCATTGTCGTGCCCCAATCTATCATTCTAGTGGATTGGTGGAGCTGTTGGAGGTCTCTAGGAGAGAGACCGATTTATCTAGGGTTTCAGGCATCCAGGGGGGCACACCATTCCTTGGAGGAGGTTCAAATCCATTGGGTTTGAGAGGGATCTTGAAGATTCGGGCACCCGGGTTGTTCTTGCCATCACCCGATCTACTGTTTGGCATCTTTCTTGAGGTGATTGGACACCTTTGGCAGCAGGGCCGAATTGTTGAGGAGCTTCAGCATTCCCGCAGGGCATGGCATCATTCAGTTGGGGCCTTTTGCACTTCATACGACCCAGATCGTCTTCTATTGATCTTCATTGGATATTTGGCCTTTGGAGGCCTATGGCATCTTCTATTGGTGAATTTTGTAGCAGCTCCAACTTCTATTGTCTATCTTCTTAGCCATTTGTTGAGCATTCCAGATCGACATCTTCATTGTAGCAGGTTCTTCTATTTTATGAATAAAAGCAGATTTGAGATGGTTTGGCTTGTCTATCATATTGCATATGGTTGAGGTATGTTCCATGATTATATCTTCTTGTTTATTGTTGCAACACACATCTAAATCATCAACTAAACCCTAAGGCCGAAATCAAGAGGCCATCCTGCAAGTAAACACATGTAAACAAGTAGATCAGCAAAGTGTTTGACGGAATGCTACAAGCAGAAAAGTTTTAAAAAGACACCCAAAACCGTGATGTTCCTTGCATCTTGGCTTGGGAACATTACATATACCCAACTCAAATACATTTGACAGAGATTGAATGTAGCTGAGAAAGCTCAAATACAGCTTGGGAGTGGGTGTATGGATAGTCAACTCGAATACACCTTAGAGAGTTTAAATTCAATTGAGAGAATTCAAATACAATAGTGAGTAATACCCAACTCGAACATGGGTGGCCTTGGCCACGATACAAAAGTGAGTGGGTTTATGCATACCAACTCAAAATAGGGTCAACCCTATTCACAACACACTCCATTAATCTGAACAGGAGRCTTTGGAGAGAAGGCATTACAACACAACTTCTTCCCTTAACGTTGAATGAGGGCCAAATAGTGAAGATATAAACCCCCAAAACATCATACCTCCAACACCATGTTAGTGTATAATGGTCATTTAGGATTTAGGTCATATCAACTCAATGTGTAATGTCCCCACTTTGGGACATCATCACAGTGCAAAGGTTTATGATGACCAGAGTAAACAGATGGGTGTTATAGCGAGTACAGGGATTATTGAGAGGCATTGTGTGGTCCAGCTTGCATTTCTCTTCATATCTCATCATTATGAGCCATTCCGCACAGGTTGGCTTTGGTTCTGTTGCATTCCGATGATTTCCACGATTTTGAGTATTTTGAGCTATAAATCAATTGAATTCACTGAAGAGGTCATTTTGGGCACATTACTTGGAGGAACCTCTCAATGTAATAGCTCATTGGAATCAGGAGAAGCAACACTACAGGATGGGATGGTGAGAAGTGACTTTTAGTGGCCAGGGAAGCCACAAGTAGAGATAAGGAGCTTTTCAGAGGTAAAAAGGTTAATTAATTAATTAAAGTGATTTAATTAATTAATTAAATATTAATAAAATGAAAGTCACTTTGGAGGGACAAGGTGAGCCAAAAAGTATAAAGGTAAGGCAAGGGCCTCTACTCATTCATTCATGTATGATTATCTTTTGATATCTGGCTTTTAGCTAGTGAGCCCATCATTGGGGGTTTTGAGGGTTTTGACTTAACAAACCCTAGAGGACGATTCGATGGTGAAAGATTCCACCTAGCTTGTCCCAAGCTTGGTCTCGGAGATGCAATACACTCCCACACCATTCTAGTTCCAGATCTACTCAGTTGCAAGAGGATTCCACATCAGTTACTTGTGCAGATAGAGAGAGGGCACACCAGTTGGGGGTTTCCAGCAAGGGGGGCGCACCATTCTTGGAGAGAGATTCATTGCAGGTGATTGGCAGGGCTTTTGGAGATTCTATCACCTGGGTATTCATTGCAGGGCCTTGGACATCAGATCTAGTCCATTCTTGAGGAGTTACCACGGCTAGATCATCATCTACAGGTTGGGACGGCTTTGAGAGAGAGAGGACGATTGGGTGATTCAGTGATTTGCAGATCTAGGAGGTTATACCTCGTATCTGACCTTGAAACTTCTTCCAGGGGTTTGTGATTGCCTGATCTATCATTTTGGAGAGTTTCAGGAGGTTTGGAGGGCTCATTCACCCAGGCCGAATTATCTAGGGTTTCGGGCATCCAGGGGGGCGCACCATTCAGTGGAGGAGTTCAGATCCACGGGATTTGAGAGTGACTTTGGAGATTTGGACACCTGGGTTGTTCTTGCCATCACCTAATCTACTGTTTGGCATCTTTCTTGAGGTGATTGGACACTTTTGGTAGCATGGCCGAATTATAGAGGCTATTCAGGGTTCCAGCAGGACGTGGCAGCATTTAGTTAGGGCTTCTACACTTCATACGACACAGATCTACCTTGGCGTTGGTCTTCATCTCTTATCCAACCTTTGGAGGCTTATTTTGTATTATTGGGAGCTTTTTGTAGCAGCTCTATTGTCTATTTTCATAGCCATCTGTTGAGCATTCCAGATCGGCATCTCCATTGTAGCAGGTTCTTCTATCTTATGAATAAAAGAAGATTTGAGATGTTTTGGCTTGTCTATCATATTGCATATGGTTGAAGTATGTTCCATGGTTGTCTATTCTTGTTTATAGCTGCAATACACATATATAACACATCAGTAAACCCTAAGGCCGAAATCAAGAGGCCATTCAACAAGTAAACACAAGTAAACAAGTAGACCAACAAAGTGTTTGACGAAATACCACAACCAGTAAAAGTTATAAAAGACACCAAAACCGTGATGATCCTTGCATAATGGCTTGGGATCATTAAACAATGGTAGTGCATTAAGTTAAGCATAAAATAATTTACAAATTAGTGATTATTGAAGAAATGAGAAAGTCATTGACAAGTGTGCCCTTTAGCACTAGATGCCTTCCTCCCAGTTGTGGAGTGGATCATAGGTGGAGATTTTAGTAGGGTTGAGTAAGCAAGAGATAGATATGCCAGTATTGGTAGGGTTGTTTCTGGTTTGAAGAAGGAAGCCTAGTCCCGTTGCAAGGTTGTTTTATAGGTGTTTGACCCAAAATGGAGAGAGAATGATTCAAATTACATGGGTGGTCTTACCGCATGAACTAGCACCCTTGTGAAAAGTCCCAAAACAATTGATAATTGGGGAAACAAAATGGGAAGTGCACCAATGTCACCTCAGTACACTTTCCCCTTCACTTTATGCCAACTCCTAGAAGCCAAGTGGGGTATCCCTATTTGATTAAGTAAACCTCTTTAAGTGAATTAAAACCATGCAAGTGTTCGATTTACTTCATTGAATCCACAATATATGTAACAAAACCATGCACAAAGGATTCCAATGAGTGATTAAATGCTTTGAACATAAACAACTGAAACAATAGCAATAATCACAAGTATATCCACTTGAAAGAGAGGGTTAAGAGCTAATGGATGTGTGTGCCAAATCTGATATGTAAGATGAACAACATTAGCAACTCACAAATTTACATTTATATCTATCACTCAACAAATAAAACTTCAGAGAGTTTAGAACCATTTTAAGCTACTTTAGGACTCAGAGTGAAGACTGTTATCCCCTAGCCTAGGGATAACTAAGGAGATTATGTCTCGAGGCCCATAGGTCCTAGACATGGAGTACCGGGAGCCAGATCAACTTGAGCATGGCCCTGGAGGGCCCATCTTTTTCTTCTTCAACGCCTCCACTTTGTCAGCAGCAACAACATCCATCACATCGGCTTGGACTTGCAGCAGAAATGGGTCTTGCTCCATGAGGTAATGAGTCTGGGTATCATGGTATGTGTCACTCTGATTCTCAAAACTTTTGAATATGTGCATTTAATTCTTTTTGTTTCTAACGTGTGCTTGGACCTTATGCCTTTCCACTTGACCACACCTGGGGGGAATGACAGGATGACCTAGTAAGTTGGTTCCCATAGGGTTTGAGTTGCCACTGGGGGGATTCATGAAAGGTCATCATCCGTTCCCAACATACTTACCACTTTCCATCTTTTTCCCGCCCATCCATCCCATTACACTGGTCCGAGCATTGGGTTGGCCAAATATCTAAGGGTTGTACCTTACCTTGTGGGAAGAAGGGGCTAAAGGCCCAGAGGGTAAAAGTAGCTGGCAAAAGATAAAAGCCAAAAGAAGGAAACCTTGAGATGCTTCGCCCAGGGATCCCTAAGAAAGCAATAAAAAGCTTCTCAGCAAGAAACAGAGGAACCCATAAAAAATAAATAAATCAAGACCTAGTTGGAGGATAGGGAGTCTCATCACGAGCAAGCCTATTCGGTCGATGGGCATGTAGCGGTATGACACTACCAACAGTTAGTCACCACGCTAAGGTAGTGGCTCTTGGTGGCATAGCCAAGAGAAAGGGGATCTCATCACGAGGCAGCCTTCTCATTTCCGTGAAATGCTTGTGGGTAACATTGCCACCACTGGTCACTACAATAGGGCAGTGTCCCCTAACTAGCCTCTTGAAAGAAAAAGCAACAAGAATAAAAGATAAAAGGCATCAATGGGCTTGGAAACATTTTCATCCATGACAAGGTGAAGCTCACCCTCTTCAGAGGCACCCACATGTAAGCCATACATTTCCTTGCTATCACTGCACCCATTGCCCAGACATTCCTTACCACCTCATCCACTCACATGGCCTGGATTTGACTTCACCCGGGAACATCTCACATCCAATGAGCACTAGCCCAATAGGACATCCTAGCATCCCCTCCAAACTTGGCCTGTAGAATAGCATAACGTCTTTGAGCATTTGTCCGGGTAAAAGGGGTTTCATGCATATGTTTAAATAACTTGATGATTAGATGTGATTGACATTGCTATGATCCCTATGACTTATGAGCCCATGGAGGGAATATTTGTTGATGTTGCAGGGACATGTACATATGGGGAGATGATTAGTTCGAACCTCCATAGGGCTGAAATACCACCTGATGGATGTTGAGACCCCAGCCAGGGGCAGAGACAGATCAGGGGATTGCACCAGAGAGAGAGGATGACATTTCACAAGGGACAGCCTGGCAGACCTAATCCCAAGGGGGTTGTGCCCTTTTCACCATGATGTAGGCCTTGGAAGGCCCATGACGTAACCCAGGCAACCCATGATGTCACCCAGTGTTTTGGATGTTTTGGAGGCAGTTGTGTGCCAAGTAGCACGTGTGGCAGGATCCTGAGGCCCAAGGAGGCCTAACGTTTTGCTCCAGGAGGCCAACATTTCCCAAAAAGGGCCTAACGTCACCCTAAAAGGGCATGACATCACCTTTACAGCTTGTTTTAGGGTTTAATTATGACATTTAATGTAAAAACTGGATATTATGTGTAACAGGCCATGTCAGCTTTTTTTGACCTAATTCTGGTCATTAGTATTGTATAAATAAGGGTTTAAACCCTTGTATTTTTCATCATCTTTCACTCACACAAGTGAGGTCTGAAATTTGTGCCCTCCTTAGGGTTTATTGGCTGAAATTTTAGGCGCACTTCTTGGAGGAGGCTTAATTTGGTGTTTCTTGGCATTTTTCTTGGTGGAAAATCTTCAACTAGGCTTATAGCTAGATTATTCTTGGTGGATGTAAGTGAATTTCTGCAATCTTTCTTTTCTTTGAATGGTTATGGTACATTTACTTTGCATTATATTCCAAGATTATGAAATTGCTAGTTTAAAACCCTAGGAGAACAAGCACATGTTATTGTCCTTGTCTTAACAATTTTTCACCTACTAGATTGTGCTAGAAACCCTACCTTTGAAGCATTCTACTAGAGCCCCGTCATTACAGCACTCTAGTGTCATTTGCTTCATCTAGCCATTAATTGTTTCAAGCTTGAGTTAAAGAAGACGGAAAACCGCTAGGGCCTAGGGTTACCTACTTCCTAGTAGTCGTTTTCCTTCTAAGGCTTGTTGATTGAGACCTTGAGTTACCAACACCTCAATCATCATCCTTCTTGGTCCTTAGCTCTTACATTATCATTCATTTCCTTCAATTTTTGTTGCTGCAAGTGACTCGATTAGCCCTAAAAGGCATTGATTTAGAACTTAAATTTGTTTGATTGATGGAACCAACCCTCAAATCTTTTACCTCAAGCAACCTACTAACATTTTCTAACCCTAGAATACCTTAACCTACTAATAATATTTCTGTTGTTACCAAAGTAAGCTACAGCCATTAATTGCAGCATTAAAAGCTTTTAAAAGCAGTTGAAAACGTTGATTTAATCATTGTCTTGTTTGCTTCCAACAAATGCTAGTATTATGATTTCAATGGTTAATGATTCTTAGTCATTTTTGAAGCTATTGCAAGGCAGTTAATATGAAGTATTGCCTTATAAATATTGTTGTTATAATTTTATGTTTACTTCATTATTGTCAGCCAATTGCTTTTATTGAGAAAGTCTATGGTTTTATGAAGTGCTAACCAGCAAGTGTACTTGCAAATATATATAGTTTCTTGTTGCTTTGTTCCGGGCAAGTACACTTTGACATATTCTTCATTGGTTATAAAACCGTACTTTATGATCGGTGGTGACTTGTGAGAGGGGATCTTTATCTAGCCACTTTGACTTTGCCTTCTCAAACCCCCAGGTCACTAGGGACGTCTCCCCTGGGCTTACCACCCTAAATAGAAAGAGACATCATATTGAGGTGACAGTGATAGGACAGTCTCCCGTTACGCCAATTTTCTCTCCTTTAACCTTTTCTTCTATCAAAGTACAAATTGCGCAATAACATTTTGGTGCCATTGTCGGGGAACAGTGAGTCAATATTCCTCAAACGACACTTTTTCGGTAAGCCTTTATCCAGAGAACTTTTCTTACAAGCTTACTTGGTGTCTCCACTGAGGGTGATTCCCTTATTCCTTTGATAATTTCAAGAAAATTATCTAGCGACTCCACAATCCACAAGGAGGTACACCAGCCCTCCCAAATCCTTTAGAAGAAAGCCTCCCCGAAATTCTCCTGTAGTAAAATCAGTTTTCGGAGGCAATCTTCCCTTAAACACGATGTCTAGCACTAGAACTCAGACCTCTATTCCAAACCAAGCCAATAACCAAAGACAATGGTCATCCAATCTTTTCAAACCACTAGACATGACAGCTATGCCAGGCTACCCTAGGCAAATGCCCCCCAAGTATGAGAAATGGCTGCCTAAGTTCACCGGTAATGATGCAATCATTGTCGAGGATCACATGAGCAATTTTTGGGCATTCTTCCAGCTTCATCCCATTAGTGATGATGCTGAAGATTTGGCTATGAAATTGTTCTCTGCTACCCTCCATGATGGTGCAAGGCGTTGGTACAATGGTCTTCCTGAGGCAATATTAAAACCATGGATAAGTTAGAAGAAGTCTTCCTCAAACAATGGAGTATCAAAGAAGACCCCAATATGCTACTGATAAGGTTGAATAACCTCGTGAAACAGGAAAATGAGACCATTAGAGAATTCCACAGCAAGTTTAAAACCTTGTTGCAAAAAATCCCTGTGAGTCATCATCCATCTCCTAGTTTCCTTTTGTTCATTTATACCAAAGCCTTTACCAGACAATTAGGATATCTCCTCAGAGATAAAAACCCCCAAACGATCCAAGAAGCACAAGAGGTAGCCACAAGGATCGAAGACAACCTTTTATCATCCAAAGTTGAACCTTTCTCAGCCCCAAGAGTCAGAATGGACGCTAAACCTAAGATAGTCCACAATGTTGAACCTACCTCAAACATTAGTGCTAGCTTGGCTAAGTTACAACTGACTGTAGATGGCATAGTAAAACTCAAGAGCTAATGATGAATAGGATTGTCAACCTAGAGGGGACTCAGCAACAAGGCCCTAGGGTTCCGTACAAGAGTCAATTCCAAAAAGGGAACCAAGTTTTCAGACCAAAGAATGATCAAGAGGTTCCAAATACTTTAGCTCCAACAAATGTGGTGGATGAAAATCCTTGGTGCCTGCAATGCAGTGAAACACACTAAGAACATGAATGTCCTTACAACAATGGAAGCCATGACCAAGTAAACATAATGGACCATACCATAGAGGATCCCCAGATTTGCCTTAATATTACCCCTGAGGAACATCAAGACGGCATAAAGGAAGCAGCCAGGAAGGCTAGGATGAAGTTATAAATAACCTTGACCAAGAATCAAGAGAAAAGTTGAAGAAACACGAATTCCAAGTATATACTAGACCAAAGAAATTGAACCAACCTATCTCTATTGGTCCTTCAGTATCCCAAACAAGATCTCCACCCACGAACATTCTCCTTCCTAAAAATCTTCCCAAGACTGAAAGAGTGGACTTAAACTTTGACTTTGAAGGGGCATTAGCCAAGATGCATGTGACCATCCCCTTGAGAGAAGTCATCAAGGTACCATCCGTCAAAGAAAGATTTGATAATTTCTTCAAAGGATCAGATGGATCAATGGACCCTCCTATTATGCTACAAGTTGATCACTTTAGGGTCAAGTATGATGAACACCCACCTTTCTCCATGATCTTATTGATAAATAACAACTTCCTTAACAATTGTATGTTGGATTCAGGGGCAGGTGCCAACATGATGTCTCTAAAGGTCATGCAACAATTAGGCCTAAAAGTCACACAGCCTTACAGGAATGTGTGTGGATTTGAGTCTAGAGCGATACCCACACATGGGGTGATTGAAAATGTGGAAGTACACCTTGGAAGATACATTAAGAGAACGATCCATATGGACATTGTAGTAGTAGATGTACCAGACGTGTGGGGGATGTTGTTGTCCAGGAAATTTGTTGCAATGTTGGGAGGCACTTTAGAGATGGACCTCACTTATATCAATGTGCCTGTGATTGATGGAACGATGAGCTGTCTCTCGAATGTGCCAATGACCAAAACCCATGTGCGAGAAATTAGTGACCACATCAAGACTAACGAAGCACATGAGCCAATCATAGAAAGTCTTCCTGAGTTTTCTCCTGATGATATGCCTTTTGCTACAGAAGAAGATTTTGATCAGATACAATGGCCAAAGAAGAAAGATTATCAGCAACTCCGGAACAAGTATAAAGACAAGGAAGTTGGGGTTGTCAAGTTGTTAAAGAAAGGAGAAGATAGCGTATTGATTCAGCCATCCCAACAAGAAGTTTTCACAACAGAATCCCACCCTCCTCCCTCTACACAGTACACCAGGGTTGTTCAAGAAACAACCAAGTTCAGAACAAGAGATTACAAACAGTATGGATGTGGGACACAAAGAAGGGAGAGCCTACTAATGTCAAGGGAAATGCACAATTTTGGCTTCAACCCTTCAAAGTTGGAAGAAAATCAGTAAATGATGCCTACTATTTGTCTACATTGGAAGGAAGAAGGCGCCCATTACCAGTTAGCGGGCGCCTCCTCAAACCCCATCAGGGGGGCAGAGACTTGACTTCACAGGTAAGTACAGGTAAGTAGGTAGGCATTTGCATTCATTGTATATACCATTTGCATTTCATGCTAGAGTAGTTTGTATTTCCATTTGTACATATGCTTGCTTTCATTTTCTATACTATATAGATATGAGTTGAGGGTGATATCACCACCCCAAATGATTACTAATAGTTTTATGTTGAGATCAAGTAAGTCACAGGTTATGCCAGAGATCTTGAGGTTCTCATGCACTCTACGGTGAGCACATGTCCCCGAGTTGGAGCCAAATGTTATCCCCTAGCCTAGGGATAACTAAGGAGATTATGTCTCGAGGCCCACAAATCCTAGACATGGAGTACCGAGAGCCAGATCAACTTGAGCATGGCCCTAGAGGGCCCATCCTTTTCTTTTTCAGTGCCTCCACTTTGTCACTAGCAACAGCATCCATCACATCGGCCTAGTCTTGCAGCAGAAATGGGTCTTGCTCCATAAGGTAATGAGTCCATGTATCATGGTATGTGTCACTCTGATTCTCAAAACTTTTGAATATGTGCATTTAATTCTTTTTGCTTCTAACGTGTGCTTGGACCTTATGCCTTTCCACTTGACCACACCTAGGGGGAATGACAAGATGCCCTAGTAAGCTGGTTCCATTGGGTTTGAGTTGCCACTGGGGGGATTCATGAAAGGTCATTGTTCATTCCCACCATACTTACCACTTTCCATCTTTCTCCTGCTCATCCATCCCATTACATTGGTTCAGGCATTGGGTTGGCCAAATATCTAAGGATTGTACCTTACCTTGTGGGAAGAAGAGGCTAAATGCCCGGAGGGTAAAAGTAGTTGGCAAAAGATAAAATCCAAAAGAAGGAAACCTCGAGATGCTTCGCCCAGGGATCCCCAAGAAAGCAATAAAAAGCTTCTCAGCAAGAAGCAGAGGGACCCATAAAAAATAAATAAACCAAGACCTAGTTGGAGGATAGGGGGTCTCATCACGAGCAAGCCTATTAGGTCCATGGGCATGTAGCAGTATGACACTACCAACAGCTAGTCACCACGCCAGGGTAGTGGCTCTTGGTGGCATAGCCAAGAGAAAGGGGCTCTCATCACGAGCCAACCTTCTCATTTCCGTGAAATGCTTGTGGGTAACATTGCCACCACTGCTCACCACGCTAAGGCAATGTCCCCTAACTAGCCTCTTGAAAGAAAAAGCAATAAGAATAAAAGATAAAAGGCATGAATGGGCTTGGAAACATTTGCATCCATGACAAGGTGCAACTCACCCTCTTCAGAGGCACCCACAGGTAAGCCATACATTTCCTTGCTATCACTGCACCCATTGCCCAGACATCCCTTACCACCTCATCCACTCACATGGCCTGGATTTGACTTCACCCGGGAACATCCCACATCCAATGAGCACTAGCCCAATAGGACGTCCTAGCATCCCCTCCAAACTTGGCCTGTAGAATAGCATAACGTCTTTGAGCACTTGTCCGGGTAAAAGGGGTTTCATGCACATGTTTAAATAACTTGATGATTAGATGTGATTGACATTGCTATGATCCCTGTGACTTATGAGCCCATGGAGGGCGTATTTGTTGATGTTGCAGGGCCACACCCGATGGACAGGTACATATAGGGAGATGATTAGTTCAGACCTCCATAGGGCTCAAATCCCACCTGATGGATGTTGAGACCCCAGCCAGGGGCAGAGACAGATCAGGGGATTACACCAGAGAGAGAGGATGACGTTTCACCAGGGACAGCCTGGCAGGCCTAGACCCAAGGTGGTTGTGCCCTTTTCACCATGATGTAGGCCTTGGAAGGCCCATGACATCACCCAGGTCACCCATGACGTCATCCAGCGTTTTGGATGTTTTGGAGGCAGTGGTGTGCCAAGTGGCACGTGTGGCAGGATCCTGAGGCCCAAGGAGGCCTAACATTTTTCTTCAGGAGGCCAACGTTGCCCAAAAAGGGCCTAACGTCACCCTAAAAGGGCATGACGTCACCTTTACAGCTTGTTTAAGGGTTTAATTATGACATTTAATGTAAAAACTGGATATTGTGTAACATGCCATGTTGGCCTTTTTGACCTAATTCTGGTCATTAGTATTGTATAAATAAGGGTTTAAACCCTTGTATTTTTCATAATCTTTCACTCACACAAGTGAGGTTTGAAATTTGCATCCTCCTTAGGGTTTATTGGCTGAAATTTTAGGCGCCCTTCTTGGAGGAGGCTTAATTTGGTGTTTCTTGGCATTTTTCTCGGTGGAAAATCTTCAACTAGGTTTATTGCTAGAATATTCTTGGTAGATGTAAGTGAATTTCTGCAATCTTTCTTTGCTTTGAATGGTTATGGTACATTAATTACAAGATTATGAAATTGTTAGTTTAAAACCCTAGGAGAACAAGCACATGTTATTGTCCTTGTCTTAACAATTTTTCACCTACTAGATTGTGCTAGAAACCCTACCTTTGAAGCATTGTACTAGAGCCCTGTCATTGCAGCACTCTCGTGTCATTTGCTTCATCTAGCCATTAATTGTTTCAGGCTTGAGTTAAAGAAGAAGGAAAACTGCTAGGGCCTAGGGTTACCTACTTCCTAGTAGTTGTTTTCCTTCTAAGGCTTGTTGATTGAGGCCTTTGGGTTACCAACACCTCAATCATCATCCTTCTTGGTCCTTAGCTCTTACATTATCATTCATTTCCTTCAAGTTTTGTTGCTGCAAGTGACTCCATTAGCCCTAAAAGGCATTGATTTAGACCTTAAATTTGTTTGATTGATGAAACCAACCCTCAAATCTTTTACCTCAAGCAACCTACTAACATTTTCTAACCCTAGAATAGCTTAACTTACTAATAATATTGTTGTTGTTACCAAAGTAAGCTACAGCCATTAATTGCAGCATTAAAAGCTTCTAAAAGCAGTTGAAAAGGCTGATTTAATCATTGTCTTGTTTGCTTCCAACAAATGTTGGTATTATGATTTCAATGGTTAATGATTCTTAGTCATTTTTGAAGCTATTGCAAGACATTTAATGTGAAGTATTGCCTTATAAATATTGTTGTTATAATTTTCTGTTTACTTCATTATTGTCAGCCAATTGCTTTTATTGAGAAAGTCTATGGTTTTATGAAGTGCTAACCAGCAAGTGTACTTGCAAATATATATAGTTTCTTGTTGCTTTGTTCCGAGCAAGTACACTTTGACATATTATCTCTTCATTGGTTATAAAACCGGACTTTCTGATCGGTGGTGACTTGTGAGAGGGTATCTTTATCTAGCCACTTTGACTTTGCCTTCTCAAACCCCCAGGTCACCGGGGATGTCTCCCCTGGGCCTACCACCCTAAATAGAAAGAGACATCCTATTGAGGTGACAATGATAGGATAGTCTCCCGTTACGCCAACTTGCTCTCCTTTAACCTTTTCTTCTATCAAAGTACAAATTGCGCGATAACAAAGACAATTAGCATGAATCAATGGTGCAATGTGTGCTTGTGATTACCAATTAATTGAATACTAAAAAGAGACAAGTTTAAGGCTGTCCTTGAACTCCTAAATCTGTTTTATGATAAATAAAGCAGAAATTTCAGATTTAGAGCATGAGAAAGACCATCCAAGATAAGGATTATGCACTAGAGAGCAAGACGCTTGGATGTTTCCACTTCAGCAAGAGATATTCTATGCAACAACAACCCAACAAGTGTTAGAAACAAGTTCTAAAGATGTATAACCATTAACTAATCAAGAACTTGTAAAGTAGATGGTGAATCCCCCTAGGGTTTTACAAATTAGCACTTGGAACTCACCAAATAAATCTCTAAGTAAATAATAAAACAATTATAAGCACTTTAAAGATCAAATTCACCACTAGATATGTAAGATAAACTTGTATAAACAATCTAGAAATGAAATAGAGGCTAGGTATGAGTAAGAATACACCTTGAAGCACCAAACCCTATCCTTAGGGTTTCACCAAATCTGATTTTTATTGCTGCAATTTAATTTCCAGATTTGAGAAATGTCTTAAATCAACCCACAAAACGTTAGATAAGACCTTGAAGCTCCTTTCTATCGGGCTGTTTTGCCTCCTTAGGGTTAAAGATTTGAGAAATGCCTTAAATCAGCCCAAAAAATGTTAGATATGACCTTGAAGCTACTTTTTATAGAACCGTTTTGCCTCCTTAGGGTTAAAGATCAACAATTAAGCACAAACCCTTGAACAAATTTGTCTAGGAAATAAAATGAACCGTTAACTTTACACTAGATAATGAAAGAAATCTAAATAAATAATTTTCTTTGATTTTTCACCGTTGGATTTCCTTTTAAACAAATAAAAATAAAAGATTTTGAATTTTAGGGTTGTTGGTTGGTTGTTGGGAGAAGACTAGTGCCTTTTCTCCAATTAGGGCTTATGGGGTCAAGAAGTATGCCCCTCTTAAATTTGGTCACTTCGATCTTAAATATTAGGGTAACATATTAGAACCCTAGGGGTAGAATAATCCCTCACCTAATCAAGAATAAGCTATGAGAACCAAGGCCCTACAAGAAGGATTCCACAAGGGAAAAACCTTCACCGACAAGATCAATTATGGCTTGAATATAAATACTTAAAACCCTTGCCAAGGAACCAAATGAAAGACATGACAAGAGATTGAGCACTTATCAAACCAACAAAGGAATATGGAAGAGCTAGAAACCCTAGACGTCTTCCTTCCAAGTTGTTAATAACCCTTCAAATGGATAGATCTTGCTAGCTAGTAGAAGTCCTGAACATTCACAACAAATCTTTGACACACCAAGAAAATAACCAAGAAAGAGAGAGATCCAAGAATTGACCCAAAACCTCCCAAAGGTAGATCTTCAACAAATTGTATTCTCAAATGATATCCAACAACAACAACAAATTGGAATGAGGAGAGCCTTTATTTATAGATGAGGCTTCTACATCCTTCTCATTCTTTATTATTTTCTATCTCCCTAAAATTAGCCTAGGAGACTCACAAAAAGTGACTTGTCATCCATACAAAGAAGGAGACTAAGTCAAATACAAGTAATACATGCCACATGTACAATAAAACCTCTAAGATAGGGAGTCGTCCCATAGAAGAGGAGTCAACGTGCTCAAGTAGCTCAATGTTCCATTGAAACTGTGTAGTCAAAGCCGCAAATCATGGTGTAGAAGCATCCTATGCAAGGAAGAGGCCAACGTCTAGCCTCATAATGTGGAACGACCTCCTAGAAAGAGTGAACAGTACCCCAAGAAGTGGACAGCTCCTCTAAATTTGCTCATGAATGCTCAAAAGATGCCTCCAAGGTGTGGCTACGTCCTCATCTCAAGCAAATATCCTCCACGAGGCATCGAAAGTGACCCTCCAAGTCAAATCAACTCATAAAAACACCCCACAACTGTCATAATGTCCACGCATATGGGTCGGCCCTCAAATCAGGTGAAGAGATGCTCAAAAAGTTATGAAATGAGAGGGCATTCTAGAATCCTCAATGCGGCATGTGTAGAGGTAACCAATGCAAGTGAAAATAGACCAAATGTGCCTTGGAGGATGTGACCTATGCCTTGGGATACATGTACTGCCTCAAGAAACGTGAAATTGAGTGAGCATCTGTTGAATCATCTCTGATAGTAGATGGCCAAAGTGTGATGAATACATAAGATAAGGATCCATACTTAGGCATGAGAAAAGTGTGTTATACATAGGTATGACAACCTTTACAACAAGAGCAACACTTTTACATCACATACAAAGAAGTGAGAGACTAGTAGCTCCTGTAGATCATGTGTACTAGTAGATCCACCTCAAGATGCTCGCATACCTACCCAGATCATAAATGGCAGGCATGATGAAGAGTTACCAACATCAAGGGGCAGTGGGCCAGAGCCATAAGAGCAATGCATATCTTGAAATGTGGCCTAAAAGGATGGGCCATGACCAACCACAAGAGGTCTAGAGATACTACATAGGCATCTAAGCATGGCCCAATACAATACATGAGTACAAATATAACCTCACTTTTGGCTCATCATGATACAATGATGTACATAATCTGCTCATATGATGGGTCACATCTGGCAAAAAAATGTAGGAGACGCTTATTAGCTTTTGGGGTAGCTCGGACAGGTACTTCTGCATTGGCGGTGTCTAGCGTGTGGAGGTGTCTGAGCGACACTCTTTAAAGTCGTTTTTATGTAATGACTAAAGTGACTTTTGTAAGGTTGAGTGAATTAAGTGATTTAAGTCACCAAAATGGAAGATTAAGTCGTGATCGTTAAATCGTGAGATCCAAGATCTAATCTTGGCCATTGAGATCTAGGGTTAGGGTTAGTCATTAGGGGATTATAAAAACAGATCTAAGGAGAGTGAGAGGCACACAATGAGTGCATAGGAGCAAGAGGGAGCCTTGCTCATGTACCTATGTCTGAGTGGGCAGGGTTGAGGAAGTGTGAAGGGCAGCAAGAGAGATAGCAGCCAAGTGGGCTAGGCTATTTGTTGCAGCATTGTATTTCTCTGATGACCCATTATCCCAGGAGAGGAGCCTAGGATTTTTAGCAATAAAATCAAACTCCAAAATGGTTTTATCGCAAGGGATTTTCCAATGGTGTTTACCCGAATCTTGTGTGCAAATGTGTTTGGTTTTTGTTTTATGCTTCCGCTTATATTTCCGTTGAGTAACCTAGTTGTGCTTTAGTTCAACGAATTTATTTTGCTCGGAATTAACTGTCGTGTGCTAGGTTAGCAGATTTCAACATGGTATCAGAGCCAAGACACTGAGGGAAACCAAGAACACTAAAGATCGTGATTTTACAGCAGCGAGAAAAAAAATTCTCAGGTTTTGTTGTTGCGGGTAATTAAAAAAAAAAGTTGTACATATAGTCGTCGTATGTTGTACGGACGCAAAAACCAGAAGACGCAGATCAGGTCGCAGATGAGAATCAGGACGAACTGTAGAGAGGTTGCACGTGTTTTCGGCCACCGGTGCTAATTCATGAGCTGAGTTGTAGCTAGTGAATGAAGAGCTCAGGACGAGAAAAGTCGTCGATAGCTGGAGAGATTGAGGAGACAACTGGAGTGGTCAAGTAAGCCGAGTGGTTGATTAGCCAACAGAGACTGCGAGACAGCACGCAAGAGAGGAGGCACGCGTGGTTGTAGTGGACAGGAGGAAGTTGGTTGAGTGTTGGTTTCCGTGGATATCGTCAAGACAAAGAATTTGTGTGGGCAGCAAGGCCCAACCGCTAGCAAACAGAAATCGTGCAAGAGGGTGACCCGCGGGCTGGGATTCGGCTGGCAAAGGTAAATCGACGTGGGGTTGAAGAGTTGTTGCAATCAACAACCACAGGCGCCAGGATGTGGGCATTGTGGTCGGAGCAGCAGAACGCACGGGATCTAGTTGAGCCATTGCAAGCGTAAAATTGTTGCAGAGCAGCCGAGGCATCATACAGTGGCCAAGAACAGGCCGCATGGAGGACTGTAGCAGTTGTGTGCAGTTGGGTGAAATCGGTCGCACAACAACGAAGCAGTGGGATCGAGCGCTGGCGTGAAGCATCGTGTTGAGCAGCCAACATCAAGCAGAGGTGACGACATCATGCTGAGGTAAGTGGTCGAGGTTAAGAGGAGCCGCGGGTGCTGTGCAGACGTCAGCAGAGGGAACCGGTGGCCCAGTTGTCAAACAAGCCACCATGAGAAGTCAATCAACCAAAAAAGGCGACAGAGAGTGCGGGCAAGCCTCGGGTTGGTCCGAGCAGCACCTGGGCAGCAGGCAGACTACCCAGAAATTTTTGGGTAGCCCCAGAATTGTCCAGCCAGTGGACAAGTAGCTTGGGAAGCAAGTTGAGATAGTCGGGCAGCGCACAGAAAGGGCTCCAGGCAGCGCACAGAAAGGGCTCCAGGCAGCGGGCAGCAAGATCGAGTAGCAGGTCTGGGAGGCCAAATTTGAGAAGGTTGTCGAGATAGTAGCGTTGGATCATCTCACCATATAACGAGAATGAGGTCTGTGTTCCTTAGTCTTTCGGAGAAAGACTCGAACTGTCATGCGGATTGTGGGATGCATACCATGCATGCAGTGAAGGGAGTTGGATGTGTCAAATTCCAACTAGAGTCAGGAGTTTCTTTAGAGGTGGCAGGAGTGATATATGTCCCAGGGCTGAAGTTTCTCTTAGTATCAACCTTGGAGGACATGGGGTATGCAGTTACATTCAAGGATGAACAAGTACTCATACGTTCAAAGGGAGCATATACCAAAGATGCAATAGTGAAGCTTGGCAATAGGGAGGGCATGTTGTATAGAGTGTTGGGACAACCTGTAGTGGGGTCGAAGGGGATCTTGGATCGTAGATCAATCAGAGTGAAGCGGAGGTAGCAGGAGGGTATTCCACTTCAGAGGGAGCATCTACAGCAGCAACAGATTTGATGGGGTCTGTTGACCGCCTCTCCAACACAGGTGGTCAACTCCATGTGCCATGAAGAGATGCATGATCAGATGCAAATTTGTCGAAGACTTTGGTTCTACAGGGCAAGTATGGCCCCAGCACTTCTTTTTGTAATTGGAATTTCCACACCCCTACGTGGGTTAATAATGTAATAGGTCTGCATGAGTCATGTCTAGGTCAGTTACCTTGGGATCAATTCACTGGGAGAGTTCCTTTCACCAAGGGTTTTTTATCCTCAGGTTATCAATTGGGCTTTTCAGCGTTATTGATTTCCCTTGAGTTTTTCCCTCACACTTGCAATAATTCCTCCAAAGTGGTGAACGGCATTCTAGTGGGTTTATCTTTTGGTAACTATTATAGGGAATCATTGTAAATGACCATGCAAGACATCTTAGAAAGTTTCGCAGAATTCTGTCGAGTCTAAGTCAGTTTTTTTTAATTAATTAATTTTTAATTAAATTTCCCTAAGTTTGGTGGTTTAATTATTTAATTAATTAATGATTTTTGAGCAAAAACTGTAAAAACTAGGTCCTTTGACTTTTGATAGGGGTATTTGTGCTCAAAAGAAATGGAATAGCACCCCCCCACATCCATGGACCAAGTTTCAGCTCAGTCGGACAACTTTAGCCATGGGTTTGTCCACCCGGAGTTTCAGTCAGTCTAAAACAGCAATTTTAATTACTAAAGTCCAAACATGGAAAAATTGTAAAATTGTAATAATGAGTTAGAAGGATGAAAAATGATGGAATAAAGGTTAGATAGAGACCTCCTAAGCATAACATAACCCTCCCAACTTTTTCCAACCTATTCTAACCCTTTACCCATCTTCCACACTCAAAAGTTACGCCCCCCTAGAGGGATTGACGTTTTTTCTTAATAAATTAATTTTATGACTTGAGTGAGGCCCCCTCTCTTGTGCTTTACCTCCCTCTAGCCTCCACATCACTTCTTAAAGTGATCCCACTCCCCTTTCCTCATTATTTCCCTTCCTTTCTTTGCCTTTCCCCCATGTGGTGCGCCCTCCAAGAGGAGTTATGCCCTCCCTCTTCTAGAAAAACTCCATAATAATTTTTTAAAAATTATTTTAAACCCTTCAATTCCCCTAGCACGAATCCCATAGCCTCCCACACCTCTTTGCTTGATCCCAACATCTCCCACAATTTTTGTACACCCTAGATCTATCGATCTAACCCTAGATGGTGCGCCCTAGCCTAGAGATCTACTCTATTGCTTGGTGGTGGACACTTGGCATTGATCCAAGAAAGGTAGGTTTGCCTCTCCAAGTATAAATAGATCCCTCTCCTCCCTTCTTCCACACCATATCTTGAGCTAAGGTTATGCCACTTGATTTTTCATTCTCTCTCTCTCTTTCATTCATCATTTTCATTCTCTCTTTAGGGTTTTGGAGATAGTTTTCTCCAAGATTCTTCTTCTTGAGTAATAAAGAGAAAACTTTGGAGGATTATTGGAAGAGTTATGCACATGCTTCTTCTTGCCATACACATGAGGTAAACTTGTTCTAAGATTTTGTTTGGTGATTGCATCTTTGGATCCTAAAGTAAAATGTTATTTGGGTAGATCTAGTAATGCACATGCTTGTAGATCTATGTATCTTGATATGCTAGATAGGATTGAAATGTCATCTTATTAGTATATGCAACATATTTTCTATTGTATGCCATCATTGTTCAAGGTTTTTGCAGGTTTAGCTTCAAGGGTTTCATTGGGACAACCTTAAGCAAGAAGCCTCCCTTGAGACACACTCAAACTCCATTTCTTTCTCACTTTTACTCTTCTTCTATATTGTTGTTCATTCCATCAATATTTCAGCTAGCATAGCTTAGTAAGATAGGTCATTTCAATCAAAATTTATAAATTTTTCTTAAGAAATTTTTTTTCCCTAGAAAGGAAAAAATTTTTCTTCACTATATTGGTTATGTGTAGCATTTCCAGCAAGGATACCTTGCTGGATTTTGCAGGTTCAGATCTGGTTGAGAGGGGTTTTGGCTACCCAAAGGCATCCACACAACACACTTAAAGACCCCCCAAAGGGATTGGTAGCTATTTCTCAACCTCCTTTTTCAATTTTTAAGCATTTTTAGTCATTTCTTCTCCTTCTTGTTTGCTTATAGTGGCTCATAGTTGTGGGAGAAGGAGTGGTACGGCCTCCTCCCACGTGTGAGCTCTTGGGTAGCTTAGATCTTGTTTATTTGACATTTTTTGCCCTTTTTTGAGCTAGGACGTGAGGGTTTGTGAGATAAAGGGTATCTCCCAAACCCTAGGACGTGGGGTAGGAATTGTTTCTTGTTTGCTTGGTTGGCTTGCCTCTTTCTTTCCTTAGTTGTATCTCTTGCTTGCTTGTTTCTTCATTTTCTCAATATTTTCTAATTTAAGCAAGCTAATTTAATTGCCTACCTATTTGGGAGAGGAATACCCCAAAGGGTTAGGTTAGGGTTTAATTTGTGATTCAAATCTAAGTGATTTAAAGTTATAATTTCCTAGATCTAGATCTAATACACTAAGTAATTCCCTAGCTTAAGCCTATTGGGCACCTAAATCAACTTAACTAGATCTTATGCATGTTTAGTTCACTAAATGTTTATCTTTATATTCCATGCTTAGATCTATAATCATTGATGCTTCATAAGTAGATGGTGTTTCTCTTTAATGCATAGATCTCTTAATGCCATATGCTTGAAGTGACTTGTTTCTAAGTTGATAAGTAGGCAACATCTAAATCTTTTTCTCTTTCACACTAAATGCTATTGAACATGGTATAAGTGTGATTGCCTATCTTCTATTGGTTGGCAAGTTGTTCTTGCCTTTTGTTTTTCTTTCAAGCTATCTTAATTGTGCATTTTAGTGACATATACATGTGTTAATGCTCTTGATCTCATGATTAAATCAACACATTTTAAAGGCTGAAGTGAGTTTCAGCCAAGTCACTAAATCACCATTAAAAAGTGTCATAAAACTCTTAAAACACTCCTAAAAGTCTACCTAACTTATATATAAACTTAAGACTCTTTAGGGTACCTTAGACCACCATCTTCATCATCTAAAACGGGACTTGAGGAAAACAATGGAGGGTGTAGGCAGGGGACTGTCTCACGGCGCACAGGATGTGTCCTCTCCGGGAAGTATTCTTGTTTTGGGCTGACCTGTGAAGCTAGGGTGGCAACACTTATTGAGCATCCAGCAGTTATTTGGCAATAGGAGGAGGAGGCTTTGGTGAAAGCTTAATAAAATTTGATAACCTTAAGAAAGCTTAATAACTCAACCCTGGATCTAAATTTCTAAATATTTGTGGGTTTAAAAATTAAGAGTGGTTGATCTTCATCCTTAATACTTGTGCTTAACTTTATAAATCTTGTTCTTGATGTATTGATGATGATGATCTTGATGCTTTGATATTTTGCTATATGATGCTTTAATCTTTTTATATCCTGCACAAACACAAATAAATAAGTGTTAGCTTCTTGTTATATTTTAGCATTCTTTAAATTGTAAATCTTGTATCTAATATTTGTTTGATCAAGTTATTCTTTTGTAAGTAATATTGTAATCTATTTGTAACGAACAACCCTTTAACTTAGTTGACCGCTTGCCCAATCTTTAGGCACTAGTCTTAGTTGCCCTAGGAAAAGGCTTGCTTTACATACTAACCCTTGCATATTGCATTTGTTGCTTGTGCATCCTAGGATTAGAAACCCCTAAACCTTGTAAATAATTGAAATCAACTCCTAGAACTTAACTCTAAAACTAATCTAGAAACTAGGGACTACCCCCCTTGGCTTCCCTAGGAGTGAGCCTAGACGGAAGAGGTTTCGGTCAAAGTGACAGCGTGGGCTGTGAACCTAGGCATTGTGCCTCCAAGGACACACTAAGTGAGCCGAACTTAGTTCACATTTGCAAGTGTGTATTAGGACGGCAACAGGGTCAGAGATTGATCCAGGCGGAGGTTCTTCCAGAAGTACCTTCCTCGCTAAGAGGGAGTGTTAGCTTTTGCGGTAGCTCGGACAGGTACTTCCGCATTGGTGGTGCCTAGCATGTAGAGGTGTCCGATTGACACTCTTTAAAGTGGCTTTTATGTAATGACTAGAGTGACTTTGTAAGGTTGAGTGACTTAAGTGATTTAACTTATCTCAACAAATGGTTAAGTCGTGACCATTAGATCGTGAGATCCAAGATCTAATCTTGGCCATTGAGATCTAGGGTTAGGGTTTTAGTCACTAGGGGATTATAAAAGCAGATCTAAGGAGAGTGAGAGGCACACAATGAGTGCATAGGAGCAAGAAGGAGTCTTGCTCATGTACTTTTGTCTAAGTGGGAAAGGTTGAGGAAGTGTGAAGGGCAGCAAGAGAGATAGCAGCCAAGTGGGCTAGGTTATCTATTGCAACATTGTATTCCTCTAATGGGCCATTATCCCAGGACAGGAGCCCGAGATATTTAGCAATAAAATCAAACTCAGAACTAGTTTTCCCGCAAGGGTTTTTTCAGGGGTGTTTATCCTTATCTCGTGTGCAAATGTGTTTGGTTTTTGTTTTACGTTTCCGCCTATATTTTCGTTGAGTAACCTAGTTGTGCTTTAGTTCAGTAAATTTATTTTGCTCAGAATTAACTGTTGTGTGCTAGGTTAGTAGATTTCAACAACGCTAAAGTGAATTTGAGATGTAACAGGTGGTTTTCATGGAGTAATTTCAACAAGGTATGGACAAGGTACATGCGCAATTGGATCGCTTCTATGGGCCCTAGGATGGGGTGGTCGTCTATAGGAAGCTCCATCCCATTGATGTGTTGATGGATATGACTGACTCTTATCACTTGCCCATCTAGGAAGCTCTAGCCAATTGATGTGTCAATGGATACAAACGACTATGATCACTTGCCCATTTAGACATATCTCAATTGGACATTAGGATGATTCACCTCCATCCTTCCTCTTCAAGGTTTATGTTTCGCACCTAGAATCTCCCGATATCAGAACCTTAGTTTATCGGGTCTGGAATCGTTCCCCTTGGACCCAAGGGTACACAGGGTGGTGGATTTGGTGGGATGCAGCCCTCTCGTACAGTTAAATTTATGTGATGATGGGATCTATTAATTGCTTGCAATAGGACAAAGGAATTAAAGGAAGCTCAAAGACAGCAAGAGGAGGTTTGTACATTCTTGGAGAAGGATTTGCACAATGCTTCACTTCAAGAAGAGGCAGCACAGTGAGAAGTTGTTGTCCAAAGAGAGGAGGAATATATGTGCTAGGCTATCTGGGGATCGCGCACGTCTCCAATGGTAGGTTCTAAATTCGTAAGAGTGAAGCAATCAAATGGAACCAACCTACAAACCCTAATTCCTACAATAAACAAGGAGCAAAACAACACTAGGGTTATGCAACATAAAACCCTAAGTCATAACACTGGGACATGGGACACACAAGACACACATATACAAGTATCGAATGTGGGACATACTAACCCCCAAAGTGCAACAAGGGGGGCACATTATATAATAATAATAATAATAATCTATTTTTAAGGTCACGGACAAGCCAGCACACCAAATTGGTGTATGAGACCCCCTTGTTTGTGGGACAAGGGACCCCCCTCCGCCCAACGATTTGATTGGTAAAGTCTACGAAGGTATACATACCATACCCCCCTCTGGATTTGAACCTGTGACCTCTTAAGAGGAAACAAAT
>JASDQU010735899.1:243195-253417 GCA_032191745.1 Picea mariana | reverse complement strand
CCATTTTCATTGCAGAGAAGCATATATACTAGGGTTAGATATGAAAGACAAACCATGTCAAAACTGTACAACATCAAATCTTCAAGAAGGAGATATATGCAATGTTGACTAACCATTCGAAATCTAAAAAGAATTTTAGTTGTCTACCCTGTAACATCCCGCTCCAGCGCACTAAGTGAACTTATTCTTTGAGGACACTTGCTCGCAAGTGATCCAGATCATTATGTTATTAAAACATTTGATTTTGATTATGAGGCGTTATGGGTTGATGTCATGTTGGTTTGCTTCCTTGACATAGAAAGGTTCTAGTGACTCGGTTTTACTGACTGTGCAGGATTTCGGACCTCGAGGATGCAGAGGCATCGATGGAACCCCTTAGACTCCGGATCAAGTCGAGGAGTGAACCATTGGGGTTTGATTGTTTATATGTGATATTAGTGCATCTGATTAGATGATATGATTATGGGTATATTGCTGACATGATTCATTGATGATGTAGGCTGACAATAGCTTACCGACCAGACTCACATGTGGAGTAGAGGGGCCATGCACGACTACCAGAGATGTTGAGGGAGAGGTGTGGACAACAGCCCTGCCACAACCTACTATCACTCTCGTCGTGGCTTGAACTGTAGGTTAACGTTTACCTAGTTCGAGAGGACCCATGATGTCATGAGGGTAGACTGTGACAGTCACTCACGATGATTCTAAGGGGTGCGCAATAAGGTGGGGGACTTATTCCTTAGAGGCCCTTAGTCTCTCACAAGTTCACCTGGTGGAGTATTGACTCCAGGTTTTTTTTATGTCTACCAAGTCAGTCAAGAGGCGAGTGGCACCCTTGGAGCATGTGGTGCGTCTTGAAGGGCACGTCGCGCAAGAAAAATGGAAAGAGGTGAGTGGCACCCTTGGAGCACGTAGTGCATCCTGAAGGGCATGTCGCGTTGTTAATGATAATCGAATGAACCTAGATGTCCTTAGAACAAATAACATGATAAGAAATTTTTAAAACAATTTCCCTAACAAAATGTCACCCAGCACAAAAATTAAAGTCTAGGTCTGAATTATACTAGTGGCAGAATTTTTCTATCCATATATATATATATATATATATAATTTTATATTGATAAAAATAAAAATAAAGTAGATAATGATGATAATCTTCATTAATCTTGTGACAAGAAGGGATTGAGCAATTTAATTGATTCATAAAAATCTGTTGGGATAAAATTTAAAAA
Source organism: Picea mariana (assembly GCA_032191745.1). Taxonomy (NCBI): domain Eukaryota; kingdom Viridiplantae; phylum Streptophyta; class Pinopsida; order Pinales; family Pinaceae; genus Picea; species Picea mariana. Next base: position 252,182 of record JASDQU010735899.1, on the reverse strand, counting down.
GGGCAAATAATTTTTTTATTATATTATGATAATTTAAAATTTATTAATTAAAAAGGGAAAAGGGAAAAAGTTAATTTCTACACCTGCGAAATTGAGTTCTAAATGAAAAAGGGGAAAGAGGGAAATCTAAAATAATTAGGAAACTAGGAAAAGAGGGAAACATAAAAAGAAAAGGGAAACACAAGGGTAAAAGCAGAAAGTCAAACTTAGAAAGGTATCTAGGATTTAAGAACTTTCTAAATTAACTCAACTAGTAAATTGGTAATGGGGAAAGTCATTAAAACTTGTAAGGGAATATGGCGACACCTAGGAGTGATTTTAGGATTGAATTTAGGTGGGTGAGGTAAATAAGGGTAATTAATTAATTAAAGAAATTAATTTATGGAGGAATGAAGGGGATGTGTGACACTTGTACAAGGAGGATTTTTAGGAATTAATTTATTAAACATTAAATTAAATGGGATTTTGGGAAGGTACGGGACTTGGAAACTCTATATAATGGAGGGAGGAGAAGGATGAAATATCTCTTCGGTTCGGCGTAACATTACACTACATAAATCTATACTTGACTGACTTAGCTTGTGGGAGTTGGGATACCCAACTCGGTGAGAAGTGGTAGCTCAGCCTTGCGAGGCGAGCTGGGAGCTAGCTGAATCTCTAGATAGTGTATGTGTCCCCTTTGTGATTTGGGGGGCTAAGGGGGAAGAAGAGTACCCCTAGCATTGACTGGGAGGTACCAGTGAAGTCTCGTCAATTGGCAAGCGGATGTTGCACGGAGCGAGAGGGACATCAACTCAGAGCGGGTGATTAGGCAACGATGCGCTTTATTCATTTTGTATGGTAGATTTTAGTAGTAATATGCTTGGATCTGCAAGTTTAGTGGGTAAGTAAATTGATTGTCTAGTGTTCTAGTTGTTGACTGAGTTTTCCTTAGCTTAGATTGATGATTGATTGGCTCCCATGGCCTTCGATTCCCGACATGTCTTGACTGCCTTGGGTGTATTGATTTGTGAAGTTGTGGTCATTTTTCCCTTCGTCCCTATCTCATCAGTCCTTGCCTGAGCAGTCGGCCAAGAGCTTGATCTATGATCTTCGCTTCGGCATTAATAGACCTATGGATCTCAATGCCCTGCTTTTTTTTGTGTGGATGATGAGTGAAGGACATTCCTGTCAGTTGTCTACCGTCGTTATTGTCCTTGGCTAATTGTTGATTCCGCTATCTGGCAAAGACCTCTATGTATGGATTATCTTGTGTCCTGGTTGGTTTTTCTCTACGCCTTGACTGATAGAACCCCTGTGATCATTTCCATGACTTTTCCCATTGGATCCTTGTGTTTCTCTTACTATTGTCTGCGTTGTATTGGTGTTATGGAAATGGAAAAACGAATTCATTCTCCGTCTGCATTTTTTTTATTTGGTATTCTGGCAATGGAAAAACGCAGTGAATTCATGTCTTCATTTATTATATTTGGTATTATGGCAATGGAAAAATGAAATGAATTCATCTCTACATTTTACATTTGGTATTCTGGCAATGGAAAAACGAAATGATTCCATGTCTTCATTTTTATATTTGGTATTCTGGGAATGGAAAAACGAAATGATTTAATGCCTGTATTTTTATATTTGGTACTCTGGCAATGGAAAAATGAAATGATTTCTCTGTCTGCACTTCATTTTTACTTTGAGGAGATTTTTCCCTTGAAGAAGACTACGTCTTGCACTTAAGAATTTATGTTTTTTATTACCTTGTTGTTTGGCAAATTCGCCCCTCTCTGGACTGCATTTCGTTTTACTGCTGGGGCGATTTTTTCCCTTGTTGAAGACTGAGTTAAGCATTAAACTTACTCCCATTGGATTCCTATGTATGCCCACGAATTGCAATTAAATGATGATGTGTTTTTCCTGTTATTGCCAGAGAAACGTTCTCTATGTCTTCCTGTTGATTGCCCACGATTTTTACCGTTTTAATGTGACTGAGTTTTTGTAATTGAAACAGAGTTTGATTCTTTACTGATACCACCATTTTCTTACTACGGTTAATACACAGATTATATTACCATGATTTTACTCTCCCATGATCTTATTCTTTGTTGATTAAATGCCCACGATTTTGCTTTTAAATGAGCTGAGATTGTTGTTTTAAATGCCCACGATTTTTGCTTTTAAAATGGGACTGAGCTTGTTGTAAATGCCCATGATTTTTCTTTAAATCACTTGCCTGAGATTGTTGATCTTACCCACAATTTTTTCCCTCTTAATAGCCTGGCAATTTTGGCCAACTGTCATGTCTGCGTGTTGCCTTGTGTTACGAGGCATTCGACCTTTAGTTAACTGCAATTTGTTTTTATTGGAATGCTTTTCATTACTTAATGCCAGCTTGATCGCTCCTTTATTACTTACCAGTTGCATTTTCATTTATTGATGGCGTAATTTCCTTGCAAATTGCAATTTAAGGCTGGTGCTTGTACCAATTTTTTTTAGCTGACTGCTTGCTCCTTTAATAGCAACTCTTAGCTGCCAGGTGGAAAGGGATGACGTGTTTTACACAACAGTTATTTAGTTTTTCTTTAATGAATGACTTCTCCCTTAACAGCCTTGGTTGGTACAGTATTCATTGATTAAACTGACTTTCAATTAGAATAGCCTTCGTTGATTGGACAACATTTAATGGTTTAGTACAACCTTTAATGATTAAACATCCTTGTATTGAACACAACAACCTTTAATTTGTATTGCAGCCTTCCATTTGAATAGACATCCTTGATTGATTAGACAACCTCACTTCCTTCTTAGACGGTTCTTAATTTAATTAAACTTAGACTTGGCAATTCAGTCTTAGTGATGATTAAAGAAGACTTGCCGATTGATTAGTAATTGAAGTTATTTAGATTGAAATTATTGACTAAATTGTAATGAAGGATTACCGAACTGATTCGTAATTGATGTTATTTGGATGGTAACTTAATGACTAATCTATATTTAGACATGCTAGTTAGATCATAATTATTGTTAATTAGATAGTAATTGTAGTTATGGTTTAGTATTGGTTATTGTAGATTCGTCAATTAGATGGTAATGATGGACAATGGTAATTAGACTTGCTAATTGGGTTAAACTTAATGTCATTTGATTGTAAATTAATGGCTAATTAATAATTTAGACATGCGAGTTAGATTTTACTCAATGTTTTTTTTAGATGGAAATTTTCGATGACTTTAGACTTGATGAGCGATTGGGGTGTTGGAAAAGTCGCGTAACAGTCGCATTTATTCCTTTGAGTATCATCGTCCATAGTCTTGTTGATCGAATGCTTGGGTGTGGGTCTGGTCTTGTGTCAGATATTTCAGTCTCCTAGCACGTGGGTTGGTCTTGAGTCTTGGCCCTTTAAGATTATGTTTGCACCAGGGTTATTGTCGCACCTCTCATCTGGGGATGACATTGTTCCTAATGAAGGGATCACGGCACGCCCTATTGGTTAGTGACGAATCATATCTTGGTCGAAGTCAGTGCCTTCCGTGTGAGTGTGGCTGAGCATCGTATGTTGACTTGGGCGCGTGGGATGAACGCATTCAGGCGTTGGGTTTGCGAAACTTGAGGTTCTCATCTTGTTCGTCTAGGTTGTTGTGTCGAGATGGGGATGTTGTCCCTTAGCTCGTAGGCATGGTCGATTCTGTGTCGAGCGGGTAGTCATTCCTCCATGTTATTATGTGTGTGTTTTGCCCAGTCTCCCTTGTGCCTGTGCATGGTGTCATAGTTTCCTGTTGCCTGGGTTGCGTGCTTTTGTTCGTCGTCTTTGATGTGGTCATACTTTTGTCGTTGTTGCCTTATTTCCCTTCAAACGAAAAATAAAATAAAATTATGCTTCGCTTGTAGTCATAACGAAGGGGTTGTTACATACCCTTTGTTTAAAAGAATTGATAAAGATGGATATCAGTGGCCACCCACCTATTCCAACAGGCTCACATACATATTTCATCTTGGCAGTTTTAGTTTTCATTTTGGCAGCTTTTTTCTAGCTTTTCGGGTCCAAAACTTATGGGGTTGTTTTAAGGCCCTAAATAGCATTTTTTGGGCCCGCCACAGTCACACTATAGATAAAGTTAGAGTGTGATGGCATAATATTTATTCCTCAGATAGACCTTTCCAACGGGCTATCGTGCACCTAAAATGGAGATCATATGCAAAAGTTACGACCCCGAGAAGTTAATGTACCAACTTACCCCAATGGGGCCCACATGACTTTTGGCGCTTCATCTCCTAGGGTTAGGTTTTGGATGTCTAGGGTTTTGGAATTCATGTTTTATGTAAAAATTCCTTTAGAGCCTCATTGTAATCATCTTCTTGCGAATGAGCGCAATCGTCACATCTCTTCTCAACCGCCACCATTCTAGCAAGCTTGTTTCAGTTTGCATTTTACAATTTCAATATATTTGTTTATTAAATAGAAGCCAAGTTTTACTATATCTTTGTTATTGTTCATTGTATCTCTATGTTAATAATATAAATCTGTATTCATTTTTTTGTTGCTCATAAAATTCAAATCAGTGGTATCAGAGCAGTCTTTTCCTTGTCGTTCTTGGTGCATGTCCCCGACGAGGTTAGGGTACAAAGAGTTGGGTCTTGAGCTTGTTTCTCTTAAAGACAAGATCTCTCACTCGCCCAAGCGACCTTCCATAGAGGGAGAAAATAAATATGATGGGGCAAGAGTTCCTTTCAAATTGTTTCTTGAGTAATCCCTCACGCAACAGAGGAACGAGATGATGGATAGTTTAATGAAAATCCTTCGATGGATACCAACAGGAGACGCATATTCCTCGAGCGAAGGCACCGCCCCCTTCAAGGTACTGATCAAATTTGATATTCCTATAATTGAAGTTCAGATAGACGCAGATGTTGTAGACAAATGGTTGAATCTGCTAGAAGGGTATTTTTTTTTCCATAACTTTTCCAATAGAGAAAATATTACATTTGCACTCCTAAAAGTCATCCCCTGTGTCAAAGATTGCTGGGAGACTTTCCATGAGAAAAATGAAACAGAGTAACCCTCGTTATTTATAGTCACACTCACCTGGGAGTCCTTCAGGGATGTTATTAAGTAACAATACTACCATTTTGGAAGTTAGGATGACTTGTATACAAGATGGACCTCACTGTGGCAGGAAAGAAACCAAACAGTGCTAGAGTTCACAAATATCTTCCATACCTTGCACACCAAGTTGGGTATCAAATATTCTGAGTGACATTAGGTGCTCAAGTACCGTGGTGGTCTGCATAGATACATCCAAACATAAATGGACTTTTGTACATCTCGTCCTTGGCCACAACCTATCTATATGTTGTCAAAATCAAGCAGAAACTTTAAAAAAAGATGCGACGGTTTGGGTCTAGGAACCCCTCACAGCAAAAGAAGGGAAAGGGCATCCCCAAGCCATAGAAAAAAGGGTGAAGAAAATATGGATAGCCTCAGGATAACTAGTCTAAGCCGCAAACAAAGAAGTACAATGGAAATATGAAGAAAGACACCGGGAAGTGGTGCGACTTTCATAAGATCCCCTGGCATAACACTATTGATTTCCGCTTAAAGTAGTCATTGGTGGCTGAGATGAAATCCTCTGAATCATATGCAAGTTCTGACTCTGATTCGGAACCAAAAAAGAGGAGATGAATTACTAATGTGAAACCCAGTTCCACCATTGCTACCATCAATATCCAGCCCAGTGAACCTGATGAGCTAGAGGAAGGTGAGCGCCTCTTTCATTCACAGATGTGGGTGAAGGGTACTATATTGCACTTTATCATTGATAGTGGTAGTCATAAGAAACTCATCTTAGTGGATGTCATCAAGAAACTAGCCCTACCGAAAATGTTTCACCCACAACCATACACCATTGTATGGCTCCGCCAAGGAAGCGATCTTCGCGTCAGCCAATTGTGTCGCATGTCCTATGGCATCAAGCCGTTCAAAGATGAGGTATTGTGTAATGTCACTCCCCTTGAAGTTTGTGATGCTCTTTTGGGCCAATCTTATTTATGGAAACATCATGATGTATATGAGTCTAGGCCTCAAAGTTTTATTATTACTTTGGATAGGAAATTGTACAGGATACCTGAGGTAGTCCCACCTACTGCCATTTTCTTAATCTCTGCTAAGAAATGTAGGAAGGTCATCTCCTCGACCGAGAAGTTTGTATTCTTTGTGATTCTCTCTCAAAGTGAGAAGAATGTTGTAGCCACATCCATGGCCTCCATGGTCGATCTCTCCATTCAGTAGAAGCAAGTGGATAAGATCATGGAAGAATGCAAAGACATCTTCTCCTCACCCACTGAGGTACCTTTGCACTGTCAGGTCAAGCATTCAATTGATTTGACCCCCGTCACACCGCTACCCAATGGATTAGTCTATCGTCACTCTCTTTTAGAAAATGAGGATATCAAGCGTCATATCCAAGAAATACTCCAAAAGGGGCACATCTGACCCAGCTCATCACTATGTGGAATCCCCATCGTGCTTGTGCAAAAGAAAGATGGGACCTGGAGACTCTGCATCGATTACCGAGCCCTAAATAAAATCACAGTCAGGAACCAGTAACCGATTCCATGAATTGAAGATCTCCTTGAAAATCTCAAGGGGGCCAAATAATTTGGTAATATTGATATAAAGTCTGACTACCATCAGGTCCCAATAGAGCAGACAGATGTATGGAAAATTTCCTTCAAGTCCAAAGAAGGTCTTTTTGATTGGTTGGTCATGCCCTTTGATTTGACTAATTCCACAACAAATTTCATGAGGATGATGGACAATATCTTGTATCCTTTCACCAATTATTTTGTGTTAGTGTATCTGGATGACATCCTCATCTACAACATGACTTGGGCGAAACACTTGCAACATATTCAACAGGTTTTGCACACTCTATGGAAGCACAAGCTATAAGAAAATTTGGAAAAATGCTCCTTCGGCATGGACAAGGTCCAATACCTAGGCTACATTGTTGATAAGCATGGGGTGCATGTTGATCTAGACAATATCCAGGTCATTCGTGACTGGCCATCCCCGACCACATTCACTGAGCTTCGGATCTTTTTAGGGCTTTCCAATTTCTATCGCAGGTTCATGTTGGGATTCTCCCATATTGCATGGGCCCTCAACCAAGTAACCAAGGGTGGTGGTAAGGAAAAATTCATTTGGGGCCTGTCACAACAAAAAGTGTTTGATGATTTGAAGTAGCACTTGTTCTCAACCCCAATGCTCTCATTACCTAATCTGCAACAACCCTTTGAGATTGAGACAGATGCTTCAAACTATGTTGTGGGAACAGTTCTCACTTAGTACAGACACCCCATGTCCTATCATACTGAGACATTATTAGATGTTATCCATAAGTACCCTACTTACGAATAAGAAATGTACTCCATTATCCAAGCCTTCCTCTAGTTGAGGCATTACATTCTCAGGAATGAGACAGTCATCCACGTCGATCATAAGTCACTGCAGTTCATGCAGACACAAGAAAAATTGCAGAATGATCTCCATCAGAAGTGGTACACATACTTGCACTAGTTCCATCTCAACATAAAGTATAATACATGAAGCACCAACTGCGTTATTGATTTCCTCAACTGCCCTCCAGTTGCAGCACACACCATGGTGCTAAACTTCTACAACCACAAGACCTCTAGATGGACCCAACTCTATGAGAGAGATCTTGACTTCACCACCACATACCAGATGTTGGGCGCAAACACAACTGTCATTGATTTCCATATTTAGAATTGGATATTGTGCCATCAGGCCATCTTTACGTTCCATCAAGTGAACGAGCAAAGATGATTTGAGAAGCCCACTACAGTTGGGTGGCGGGACACTTCAACATAAAAAAGACAGTGGCAATGTTGAAACAACATTTCTATTAGTTGAAACTTTAATAGGATGTCAGCAAGTATATAAGTTCCTACACTACCTGCACCATTTCCAAATCGTCCATTAAGAAACAAGGCATGTACACCCCTCTCCCTACTCTTGAAAGGCCTTGGGAATCCATCTCGATGGACTACATGTTGGGCCTTCCATCCACCAAGCGGGGAGATGACTGTGTTTTGTGGTGGTTGATCATTTTTATAAAATGGCGATTATGGTCACCTGCAAGAAGAGCATCACAGTAGAGGACATTGCCAAGATCTTCTTTGAATGAGTGTGGGTACATTTTGGGATACCATAAACCATCGTCTCGGATTGGGATAGTCGATTCCTCAACACATTCTGGTCGACCCTCTAGTCACTGTTGGACACCAAGATCACCAAATCCACTTCCTTCCACCCCCAGAGGGATGGCCAATCCAAGGTCGTCAACCAGATGATTGTGCATGTCTTGTAAATGTAAAATTCCAAGCATCTCCACACATGGGATGAGAGTCTTCCCTATGTTCAGCACAACTACAATAGATCCATACATAGCTCAACCAGACACAACCCCTTTCAGGTGGGGTTGGGATTTCAACCATTAGGTCCCATGGATGTTTCACTACCCCTTGCGCCAACCCAGGAAGACTCATCCTATGTGTAAATTGAAGCCGACAAAGCTACCTAGTTCATTGAGTAGATCCAACACATCCATCAATAGGTTCAGGATATTTTACATAAGTCCAATGCCAAGTACAAGCAGCGTCATGATCAACATCGGGTGCCACACAAGTTTCAAGTGGGAGATAAAGTTTGGTTGCACAGGTAGAAAGAACGTCTTATATTACCCCATCGAAAGATTTTTCGACTCCGCTATGGACCTTATACCATCACCAAGGTTGTGGGTGACAATTATTTTAAGTTCAACACTCCCCCCTTCCTTGGATTGCACCTAGTGTTTAATGTGGACCTCCTTTGGACATACTTTCCACTATTATTAAACATCTCAGAGGTCGCAGAATAGTTGACACCAACAGAGCCCAACCTTGACTACATGGAATTATGTCCTTGTACCAATGATGTT
>JASDQU010735899.1:227220-238284 GCA_032191745.1 Picea mariana | reverse complement strand
ATCGATCGGCAAGCGGGTGTTGCACGGAGTGAGAAGGACATCAACTCAGAGCGGGTGATCAGGCAACGATGCACTTTCTTCATTTTGTATGGTAGATTTTAGTAGTAATATGCTTGGATCTGCATGTTTAGTGGGTAAGTAAATTGATTGTCTAGCGTTCTAGTTGTTGACTGAGTTTTCCTTAGCTTAGATTGATGATTGATTGGCTCCCATGGCCTTCGATTCCCGACATGTCTTGACTGCCTTGGGTGTATTGATTTGTGAAGTTGTGGTCATTTTTCCCTTCATCCCTATCTCATCAGTCCTTGCCTGAGCAGTCAGCTAGGAGCCTGATCTACGATCTTCGCTTCGGCATTAATAGACCTATGGATCTTAATGCCCTACTTTTTTGTGTGTGGATGATGAGTGAAGGACATTCCTGTCATCCGTCTACCATCGTTATTGTCCTTGGCTGATTGTTGATTCCGCTATCTGGCAAAGACCTCTATGTATGGATTATCTTGCGTCCTGGTTGGTTTTTCTCTGCGCCTTGACTGATAGAACCCCTGTGATCATTTCCATGAATTTTCCCATTGGATCCTTTCGTTTCTCTTACTATTGTCTGTGTTGTATTAGTGTTATGGAAATGGAAAAACGAATTCATTCTCTATCTGCATTTTTTTTATTTGGTATTCTGGCAATGGAAAAACGCAGTGAATTCATGTCTGCATTTTTTATATTTGGTATTATGGCAATGGAAAAATGAAATGACTTCATCTCTGCATTTTACATTTGGTATTCTGGCAATGGAAAAATGAAATGATTCCATGTCTGCATTTTTATATTTGGTATTCTGGCAATGGAAAAACGAAATGATTTAATGCCTATATTTTTATATTTGGTACTCTGGCAATGGAAAAACAAAATGATTTCTTTGTCTGCACTTCGTTTTTACTTTGAGGATATTTTTCCCTTGAAGAAGACTACATCTTGCACTTAAGAATTTATGTTTTTTATTACCTTGTTGTTTGGCAAATTCGCCCCTCTCTGGACTGCATTTCGTTTTACTGTTGAGGCGATTTTTTCCCTTGTTGAAGGTTGAGTTAAGCATTAAACTTACTCCCATTGGATTCCTATGTATGCCCATGAATTGCAATTAAATGATGATGTGTTTTTCCTGTTATTGCCAGAGAAACGTTCTCTATGTCTTCCTGTTGATTGCCCACGATTTTTACCGTTTTAATGTGACTGAGTTTTTGTAATTGACACGAAGTTTGATTCTTTACTGATACCACCATTTTCTTACTACGGTTAATACACAGATTATATTACCATGATTTTACTCTCCCAGGATCTTATTCTTTGTTGTTTAAATGCCCACGATTTTGCTTTTAAATGAGCTAAGATTGTTGTTTTAAATGCCCACGATTTTTTCTTTTAAAATGAGACTGAGCTTGTCGTAAATGCCCATGATTTTTCTTTAAAGCACTTGCCTGAGCTTGTTGATCTTACCCACGATTTTTCCCCTCTTAATAGCCTGGCAATTTTGGCCAACTGTCATGTCTGCGTTTTGCCTTGTGTTACCAGGCGTTCGACCTTTAGTTAACTGCGATTCGTTTTTATTGGAATGCTTTTCATTACTTAATGCTAGCTTGATCGCTCCTTTATTACTTACCAGTTGCATTTTCATTTATTGATGGCGTAATTTCCCTGCAAATTGCAATTTAAGGCTGGTGCTTGTACCAATTTTTTTTAGCTGACTGCTTGCTCCTTTAATAGAAACTCTTAGCTACCAGGTGGAAAGGGATGACGTGTTTTACATAGCAGTTATTTAGTTTTTCTTTAATGAATGGCTTCTCCCTTAACAGCCTTGGTTGGTACAGTATTCATTGATTAAACTGACTTTTCAATTAGAATAGCCTTCGTTGATTGGACAACATTTAATGGTTTAGTACAACCTTTAATGATTAAACATCCTTGTATTGAACACAACAACCTTTAATTTGTATTGCAGCCTTCCATTTGAATAGACATTCTTGATTGATTAGACAACCTCACTTCCTTCTTAGACAGTTCTTAATTTAATTAAACTTAGACTTGGAAATTCAGTCTTAGTGATGATTAGAGAAAACTTGTCGATTGATTAGTAATTGAAGTTATTTAGATTGAAATTATTGACTAAATTGTAATGAAGGATTGCTGAACTGATTCGTAATTGATGTTATTTTGATGGTAACTTAATGACTAATCTATATTTAGACATGATAGTTAGATCATAATTATTGTTAATTAGATAGTAATTGTAGTTATGGTTTAGTATTGGTTATTGTAGATTCGTCAATTAGATGGTAATGATGGACAATGGTAATTAGACTTGCTAATTGGGTTAAACTTAATGTCATTTGATTTTAAATTAATGGCTAATTAATAATTTAGACATGCGAGTTAGATTTTACTCAATGTTTTTTTTAGATGGAAATTTTCGACGATTTTAGACTTGATGAGCGATTGGGGTGTTGGCAAATTCGCGTAATAGTTGTGTTTATTCCTTTGAGTATCGTAGTTCAGAGTCTTGTTGATCGAATGCTTGGGTGTGGGTGTAGTCTTGTGTCAGATATTTCGGTCTCCTAGCACGTGGGTTGGTCTTGAGTCTTGGCTCTTTAAGATTATGTTTGCACCAGGGTCATTGTCGCACCTCTCATCTGGGGATGACATTGTTCCTAATGAAGGGATCATGACATGCCCTATTGGTTAGTGACGAATCATATCTTGGTCGAAGTCAGTGCCTTCCGTGTGAGTGTAGCTGAGCATCGTATGTTGACTTGGGCGCGTGGGATGAATGCATCAGGCATTGGGTTTGTGAACCTTGAGGTTCTCGTCTTATTTGTCTAGGTCGTTGTGTCGAGATGGGGATGTTGTCCCTTAGCTTGTAGGCATGGTCGATTCTGTGTCTGGCGGGTAGTCATTCCTCCATGTTATTATGCGTGTGTTTTGCCCAGTCTCCCTTGTGCCTGTGCATGGTTTCATAGTTTCCTGTTGCCTGGGTTGCATGCTTTTGTTCGTCATCTTTGGTGTGGTCATACTTTTGTCGTCGTTGCCTTCTTTCCCTTCAAACGAAAAAAATAAAATAAAATTATGCTTCGCTTGTAGTCATAACGAAGGGGTTGTTAAATACCCTTTGTTTAAAAGAATTGATCAAGATGGATATCAGTGGCCACCCACCTATTCCAATAGGCTCACATACATATTTCATCTTGGCAGTTTTAGTTTTCATTTCGGCAGCTTTTTTCTAGCTTTTCGGGTCCAAAACTTATGGGGTTGTTTTAAGGCCCTAAATAGAATTTTTTGGTCCTGCCACAGTCACACTATAGAGAAAGTTAGAGTGTGACGGCATAATATGTATTCCTCAGATAGACCTTTCCAACAGGCTATCGTGCACCTAAAATGGAGATCATATGCAAAAGTTACGACCCCGGGAAGTTAATGTACCAACTTACCCCAACGAGGCCCACATGACTTTTGGTGCTTCATCTCCTAGGGTTAGGTTTTTGGATGTCTAGGGTTTTGGCATTCATGTTTTATGTAAAAATGCCTTTAGAGCCTCATTGTAATCATCTTCTTGCGAATGAGCGCAACTGTCACATCTCTTCTCAAAGATAATCTGCCACCATTCTAGCAAGCTTGTTTCAGTTTGCATTTTACAATTTCAATATATTTGTTTATTAAATAGAAGCCAAGTTTTACTATATCTTTTTTATTGTTCATTTTATCTCTATGTTAATAATATAAATCTGTATTCATTTTTTTTTTGCTCATAAAATTCGAATCAGTGGTATCAGAGCAGTCTTTTCCTTGTCATTCTTGGTGCATGTCCCCGACGAGGTTAGGGTACAAAGAGTTGGGTCTCGAGCTTGTTTCTCTTAAGGACAAGATCTCTCACTCGCCCAAGTGACCTTCCATAGAGGGAGAAAATAAACATGATGGGGCAAGAGTTCCTTTCAAATTGTTTCTTGAGTAATCCCTTGCACAACAGAGGAACGAGATGATGGATAGTTTTATGAAAATCCTTCGACGACTACCAACAGGAGACGCATATTCCTCGAGCGAAGGCACTGCTCCCTTCAAGGTACTTATCAACTTTGATATTCCTATAATTGAAGTTCATATAGACGCAGATGTTGTAGACAAATGGTTGAATCTACTAGAAGGGTATTTTTTTTCCATAACTTTTCCAATAGAGAAAATATTACATTTTCACTCCTCAAAGTCATCCCCTGTGTCAAAGATTGGTGGGAGACTTTCTATGAGAAAAATGAAATAGAGTAACCCTCGTTATTTATAGTAACACTCACCTGGGAGTCCTTCAGGGATGTTATTAAGTAACAATACTACCATTTTGGAAGTTAGGATGACTTGTATACAAGATGGACCACACTGCGGCAGGAAAGCAACCAAATAGTGCTAGAGTTCACAAATATCTTCCATACCTTGCACAACAAGTTGGGTATTAAATATTCTGAGTGACATCAGGTGCTCAAGTACCGTGGTGGTCTGCATAGATACATCCAAACATAAATGGAGTTTTGTACATCTTGTCCTTGGCCACAACCTATCTATATGTTGTCAAAATCGAGCAGAAACTTTAAAAAAAGATGCGACGGTTTGGGTCTAGGAACCCCTCACAGCAAAAGAAGGGAAAGGGCATCCCCAAGCCATAGAAAAAAGGGTGCAGAAAATATGGATAGCCTCAGGACAACTAGTCTAAGTCGCAAACAAAGAAGTACAATGGAAATATGAAGAAAGACACCGGGGAGTGGCGCGACTTTCATAAGATCCCCTGGCACAAGACTATTGATTTCCACTTAAAGTAGTCATTGGTGGCTGAGATGAAATCCTCTGAATCATATGCAAGTTCTGACTCTGATTCAGAACCAAAAAAGAGGAGACGAATTACTAATGTGAAACCCAATTCCACCATTGCTACCATCAATATCCAGCCCAGTGAACCTGATGAGCTAGAGGAAGGTGAGCGCCTCTTTCATTCGCAGATGTGGGTGAAGGGTACTACACTGCACTTCATCATTGATAGTGGTAGTCATAAGAAACTCATCTTAGTGGATGTCGTCAAGCAACTAGCCCTACCGAAAATGTTTCACCCACAACCATACACCATTGTATGGCTCCGCCAAGGAAGCGATCTTCACGTCAGCCAATTGTGTCGCATGTCCTATGGCATCAAGCCGTTCAAAGATGAGGTATTGTGTAATGTCACTCCCCTTGAAGTTTTTGATGCTCTTTTGGGCCAATCTTATTTATGGAAACATCATGATGTATATGATTCTAGCCCTCAAAGTTTTATTATTACTTTGGATAGGAAATTGTACAGGATACCTGAGGTAGTCCCACCTACTTCCATTTCCTTAATCTCTGCTAAGCAATGTAGGAAGGTCGTCTCCTAGACCGAGAAGTTTGTATTCTTTTTTATTCTCTCTCAAAGTGAGCAGAATGTTGTAGCCACATCCATGGCCTCCATGGTAGATCTCTCCATTCAATAGAAGCAAGTGGATAAGATCATGGAAGAATACAAAGACATCTTCTCCTCACCCACTGAGGTAACTTTGCATTGTCAGGTCAAGCATTCAATTGATTTGACCCCCGTCACACCGCTACCCAATGGATTAGTCTATTGTCACTCTCTTTTAGAAAATGAGGATATCAAGCGTCATATCCAAGAACTACTCCAAAAGGGGCACATCTGACCCAACTCATCACTATGTGGAATCCCAATCATGCTTGTGCAAAATAAAGATGGGACCTAGAGACTCTGCATCGATTACCGGGCCCTAAATAAAATCACAGTCAGGAACCAGTAACCGATTCCCTAAATTGATGATCTCCTTGACAATCTCAAGGGGGCCAAATACTTTGGTAATATTGATATAAAGTCTGACTACCATCAGGTCCCAATAGAGTAGACAGATGTATAGAAAATTTCCTTCAAGTCCAAAGAAGGTCTTTTTGATTGGTTGGTCATGCCCTTTGATTTGACTAATTCCCCAACAAATTTCATGAGGATGATGGACATTATCTTGTATCCTTTCACCAATTATTTTTTGTTAGTGTATCTGGATGACATCCTCATCTACAACATGACTTGGGTGAAACACTTGCAACATATTCAATAGGTTTTGCACACTCTATGGAAGCACAAGCTATATGAAAATTTGGAAAAATGCTCCTTCAGCATGAACAAGGTCCAATACCTAGGCTACATTGTTGATAAGCATGGGGTGCATGTGGATCTAGACAATATCCAGGTCATTCGTGACTGGCCATCCCCGACCACATTCACTGAGCTTCAGATCTTTTTAGGGCTTTCCAATTTCTATCGCAGGTTCATGTTGGGATTCTCCCATATTGCATGGGCCCTCAACCAAGTAACCAGGGGTGGTGGTAAGGAAAATTTCATTTGGGGCCTGTCACAACAACAAGTGTTTGATGATTTGAAGTAGCACTTGTTCTCAACCCCAATGCTCTCATTACCTAACCTGCAACAACCCTTTGAGATTGAGACAGATGCTTCAAACTATGTTGTGGGAACAGTTCTCACTCAGTACAGACACCCCATGGCCTATCATACTGAGACATTATTAGATGTCATCCATAAGTATCCTACTTACGAATAATAAATGTACTCCATTATCCAAGCCTTCCTCCAGTTGAGGCATTACATTCTCAGGAATGAGACAGTCATCCACGTCGATCATAAGTCACTGTAGTTCATGTAGACACAAGAAAAATTGCAGAATGATCTCCATCAGAAGTGGTCCACATACTTGCACCAGTTCCATCTCAACATAAAGTATAATACATGAAGCACCAACTACGTTATTGATTTCCTCAACTTCCCTCCAGTTGCAGAACACACCATGGTGCTAAACTCTTGCAGCCACGAGACCTCTAGATGGACCCAACTCTATGAGAGAGATCTTGACTTCACCACCACATACCAGATGTTGGGCACAAACACAACTGTCATTGATTTCCATATTTAGAATGGGATATTGTGCCATCAGGCCATCTTTACGTTCCATCAAGTGAACGAGCGAACCTGATTTGAGAAGCCCACTACAGTTGGGTGGCGGGACACTTCAACATAAAAAAGACAGTGGCAATGTTGCAACAACATTTCTATTAGTTGAAACTTTGATAGGATGTCAGCAAGTATATAAGTTCCTACACTACCTGCACCATTTCCAAACCGTCCATTAAGAAACAAGGCATGTACACCCCTCTCCCTACTCTTGAAAGGCCTTGGGAATCCATCTTGATGGACTACATGTTGGGCCTTCCATCCACCAAGCGGGGAGATGACTGTGTTTTGTGGTGGTTGATCATTTTTATAAAATGGCGATTATGATCACCTGCAAGAAGAGCATCACAGTAGAGGCCATTGCCAAGATCTTCTTTGAATGAGTGTGGGTACATTTTGGGATACCATAAACCATCGTCTCACATTGGGATAGTCGATTCCTCAACACATTCTGGTTGACCCTCTAGTCACTGTTGGACACCAAGCTCACCAAATCCACTTCCTTCCACCCCCAGAGGGATGGCCAATCCGAGGTCGTCAACCAAATGATCATGCATGTCTTGTAAATGTAAAATTCCAAGCATCTCCACACATGGGATGAGAGTCTTCCCTATGTTCAACACAACTACAATGGATCCATACATAGCTCAACCAGACACAACCCCTTTCAGGTGGGGTTGGGATTTCAACCATTGGGTCCCATGGATGTTTCACTACCCCTTGCACCAACCCAGGAAGACTCATCCCATGTGTAAATTGAAGCCGACAAAGCTACCTAGTTCATTGAGTAGATCCAGCACATCCATCAATAGGTTCAGGATATTTTACATAAGTCCAATGCTAAGTACAAGCAACATCATGATCAACATCGGGTGCCACACAAGTTTCAGGTGGGAGATAAAGTTTGGTTGCACAGGTAGAAAGAACGTCTTATAGTACCCCATCGAAAGATTTTTCGACTCCGCTATGGACCTTATACCATCACCAAGGTTGTGGGTGACAATTATTTTAAGCTCAACATTCCCCCCTTCCTTGGATTGCACCTAGTGTTTAATGTGGACCTCCTTTGGACATACTTTCCACTATTATTGAACATCTCAGAGGTCGCAGAACAGTTGACACCAACAAAGCCCAACCTTGACTACATGGAACAGGAATCCACTGATCAAATCATGGAAACATAGGTCAAGGACACTCATCAACAGTAGATCCATCTTTATCAGGTTGTCAAAGTAGGGCACCTCCTGCACCAAGGAAAGTGGCTCACTCGGGGCCAAATTCAACAGACATTTCCTCATATGATAGGGGAAATCAATGCAATGGAGACCATTGCTTCCTAATGGGGGAGGATTGATCCAAGTGGATATCAGTGTCCACCCACTTGTTCCAACTGGCTTACATACATATTTCATCTTAGCAGTTTCAATTTTCATTTTGGCAGCTTTTTTCTAGCTTTTTGAGTCCTGAATTTTTGGGGCCTTTTGAGGCCCTAAACAATGTTTTTTGGGCTTGCCACAGTCACATAGGATATTATGGTATAGTGTGATGGAATAATGTGTATTCCTCATATCAACCTTTCCAACGGGCTATCATGCGCCTAAAACRGAGATCGTATGCAAAAGTTTGAACCTAGGAAGTTGATGTACCAACTTACCCCAACGGGGCCCACATCACTTTTGACACTTCATCTCCTAGGGTTAGTTTTTTGGATGTCTAGAGTTTTGKTATTCATGTTTGATGTAGAAAGGCCTTTGGAGCCTCATTGTAATCATCTTCTTGCAAATGAGCACAACCGTCAAATATCTTCTCAGAGATAAGTSGCCACCATTCTAGCAAGCTTGTTTCAATCTGCAWTTTACAGTTTCAACATATTTATTTATTGAATAGAAGCCAAGTTTTATTGTATCTCTATTATTGTTCRCTRTATMTTTTTTTTAATAATATAAATCTGTATTCATTTCATTCAGATCATAAAATCTGGATCAATAATGATTGGAAATCAACCTAATATTTCCCATTACTTACGAAACCCATTTTCGAACATTGATAAGGAGACATAACTATAACCCTTCATCAATTTATCACATTGGTTTGAATGAATAAGTGCAGTGATTATGGTTAAATAAATGAGGATAACCCAGTGCCAACAATGCCTAGGTCTGTACATTTTTTAAAATCAACCATGACAGAAACCCAAAATTCCTTGGGAAAGAGATTACGGAAATGAACACCAAACAAAGGTTGAGAGGATTGATAAACTTCAAATCTGAGCAAGAGGTCAAAGGTTAGACCCAAAAAACATGGGTTCTTTACTAAGTATACGATATCTTTCATAAGGTGGCGAGACAAAATCTACCAGTAGAGAAGAGATGGGTTGAGCATGGGCAGTAAGGGAATTCAATACATGCAGAGATTGTCAAAAATAACAGAGTTGTTGGACAATATGGCACTAAAACATGTCGAAGGAGAACCATAATCCTGATTGCAAGAACCCGAATGTCTTTACTCCCCTTATAAAAGAGAATGAGTATCATGAACAAAAATAGTAGTATTTCGACCACAATCTTTGAAAGAAAGAACACCACGAAAGAAAACCAACATGAAACAACACATTGAATCACTATTGCACAGAGATAAAGTTAAATTAACACTGCAAATTAAAAAAGTGTTTGATGAGAACAACTACAAGAATCATACCTCTACCAGATGATTCAATATTTATCATAAATCCAAAGGAGTTTCAATTTCCCAGCAAAATGAGGGTTAGGGTTTGAACAATAATCATTGCAAATCTTCATTCACAGACTCAACAAAATGGAAATCAGATAATGTAGCAGGTGGTAACCCAACGTAAAACCCATATCACATTCAATGCATGGGCTCACATTGTCTCATCCATTACTCTTCCCTTTCCACATCAAATTTCCTTTAACATTTACAACAAATAGTAGAGAAACATGGCATGACACATATGCTAAATTTCACATGCTTCACATCCCTATCACCATCGCTTTAATGCCCTCGAAATAAGAGCCAAGTCACTTCTTTTCAAATAACCCATATTCATGTCAAAACTATGTAACAATGTCATATAATCGACAACTAATCTATTTAAAACAAGATTCGAGCAATATCAATACACCATACGAAGGATTTGCAATATATCACATGAATTGTATTCAACAATAGGTTGGACCATTTAATCGTAACTTGGCATATCATTTCAAATATGTATGGAAGGCCTAAAATCAACATACTATATAAAAAATGTGTTGTAATGTTTGAATAAACTTCATGTTGATTGTTGTGATAACAAACTTTTCAAAGTAGATCCTCCATATTTTTGCTATTTATTTTGTATGTGATTGTATCAACATGTGCCAACCTTTAAATAGTGAAACAAAACATCAATCTTTGTGTAAAAATATGTCACATGGAGGGAAATCCAAGACAATTTTTACTTAACCATCCATCACCTCAAAAAATTTATTAATACAAGTGACTGAAGCATCAAATATTTTAAGGAGAACTGATATAAACTGTAAAATATCATTCCTTGGAGAAGAAATTAATGTTGATTTATGTTTTAAACTAGGTATCCTCGCCTATTGTTAAGTATTATTTATAGTTTGTGTATAACTAATAATTTTTTTATTAATGCCTTGCAACTATTTACAGGCAGGTGGCTAGTTGACGATTTTAGATTCAGGAACTGGCGACTCCACAGAGAAGTCAAATTTAAAGTTGGATGGAACTTGAGAATAATTGGTTTTTATTTCTCATATTCATGAAAATATTGAACTTTTAATCTAATATGCTCTTGCATAAAATACACATGGAGGGAAGAACATGAAAGAAGAAGCGGGAATAGTTATTACTTCGTGAATTAGAAAAAATCATGTAGGTTCAGAAATTGCTACATAAGTAATATTACAAACCGAAGGAGATCATCTATCTCTTTATGTTCTTATATATTTGCAAGATCAAAATAA
>JASDQU010735899.1:161777-173438 GCA_032191745.1 Picea mariana | reverse complement strand
CTGTGAAATTTTATCTTTACACTTGACATACTATAAATCTTCGGCCATTGGGGGATACTGACTAGTTTCCTATACTTTTAATTGTGAGGTGTCACAATACTTAGGTGTCGGGGAGGGGTTCATAAGCTGACAAATGATCATTACCTAGAGAAATAAGTCTTTGCAAGAATTTTTGTATTATTTCTATGATACAGGTTATTACATTGATAGTCATGTTATTTTTGAAATGCTTAAGCTTCTGTGTGCTATAAATTACTGAACACATACTTAACAAACCACTATTTATCGGTTTATCGATCATTACAAGTTGCATGTTGCAGGTTTGAAAATACATTTTATTCTTGCTATATCCCATTCATTATAGGTTTTTTGACATTACATGTCATATACAAGAAGATTGGGTGAGCATGAAGTATTCTTCCTCTGCTAATTAACCATTGTCGTTGTCAAAAACACTTTACATTTGCAGGCTATCCATTATAAGAGGTAAAAATGCACTTAACACAAAAGTACCGGATGAAGTATCGTATGAGGTACCAGATGAGATGTCATTTGAAGTGCCAAATGAAGTGCCATACACACCAGTGACTGTCCTAGATTCCAGGTAACCAGAATTCAATTCCATTCAATTATATTGGTTTCAGGCATTGATTAAAGATGCTTCATATGGTTATGATCAAATGTCCAAGTCAACAGACTTGGACATTGATCTAATTACGCACCAGTACATTGCTCCAAGTCGAGCCTTTGAATTCAAATTCTTCACACATGGAAGCTCGTGCGCACATGTGGACAACGTACTCCACCATAAGAGCATCCAAAATCAGGCTGGGCAATCTATTATCTCATTTTCCCTTGCCAATTGCTCTCCTTTGCGTTAAGAAATCGTGCCCAACCTCTGCCATCTCGTCCTTTATTCAAATTGCACTCGGACCGTGCCCAATTCGTGCCATCTCTTGGCCTGTTCGCGCCCTTTCTTGGTTAAATTCACCTCTGTCACAATGCCCAGGAGATACGAACCCTCCTCCTATGCAGACTTGTTTTCCATTCCAGAATTCGCACAGTGCAGAGAAGTGTTTTTGCGTGCTGGCTGGGGGCCATTTCTGTCTAGCTTGCAAGGACATGATGATGACCTCTCTATGCAATTGCAGTTGGTTTTGATGGTAAGACAACACATGTAGGGTCTCTTATCTTTGAAGTCACAGAAGAGTCCATTTCTGCTACAACAAAGCTCCCAAGAATGGGAGATAGATGGTTGAAGAATCACCAATTTTCGTGTTCAAGTTACAATAGGGTGTTTAAGCCCGAATTGGAGAGCATTTCAGGAGCAAAAGGGTATGCTAAGGAGTGGATGAAGCCAGAATTGGTTAACCCCCTCATCGTCATCACAAGGTTAATTACATGTGAAGGTAGATACTCCACCTTCAAAGCTTGTCACTTTAGATTGTTGACTCATTTTTTGTTCAACAAACCCTTGAACTTTCCCTTTTATTTTCTCAAAAGCTTGGAGAAGATGTCCTCTCAAGTGAGGAAAAATGTGACTAACCCCCACAATAGTCTCTTCCACCACGGTTTGATCAAAATCCTCATTCTTATCGAACTAGAGAAGTAGGGGCAAAATTGGGATGCCTTTATCTACCAATTTGCAAACCCCCACTTGACAGTTAAGACCGACAAAAATCCACTTAGCCTAAAAAATATCTCTCCATCCAAGCCTCGCTCTCCAAGAACCCCAAACTCCCTTGCACAAACCCTCTCTTTGTTGGAACAATACCAAAAGCTTCTTGATATCCCTACTTATTCATCGGGTAAAAAGACCAAGAGAAAAGACCAAAAGAAGCCCATTGTTGACCCCCCAATGCCTTCACTCTCTCTTGATCCTACACCTAAAAATCTTCAAGAAGTAATGCAGCAAGACTTTCCCATCATTCCTACAAACAAGAGGGGAGCTAATCAATTTGGTAAAGGACCCTTTCATAAGAGTACCCGGAACACAAGAATCAAACCTTACGCAAAACCTCCACCTGCTTCGGATCCGATCCAATTATCCTCCGACCTTGAGAGCCCTCATAAGAAACCTAGGGAAGTCTCTACACATGGATTAGAGCCACTAAGGAAAACAAAATCAGAACCTACCTCACCTTACCGATCTCCCATCACTCCTACTTCACCCATGCCCAATCTAGATCCTAAAACTGATAGATTGTCCACATCCCTCAAAGGATCTAAGCCTTCCTCAGAGATCATTGATTCTGCCCCAACCATAGAGGAGCTACAAAAGGAAAACCATCAGCTTCTCCAATAGTTGGAGGAAAGGAAGACAATAGATAAACACCTTCATCATGAAAATGCAGTCCTTCAAACAAAAGTTAACTCTCTTCAATGATTGGTTGATGAGATGACCAAATCTAATCGCAGCCTCAGAGCACAATTAAAGCAACATAAGAGGCACAAGACTAAGTCTACACAGCAAGAAGGAGAGGCTTCCAAAGTTGATCCTCCTCGGCAAGCCTAGTCACGAGGGGTAACTTCTTTTTGTTTGCAGTGGGACCTGCAAAATCGTAAGTGTGGGGGTAATGTTGGGCCCGAGATATGATCATTTTTATGACGGTTGTTATACATTTTTTCCGCATGTACATATATGTTTTGCATGTTTTGAAGGATCTTTTTGAAGAATTTTATGGTAAATTGGTATGATCGCCATAAGGTACGTGTAATTCATGTTTAATGATTAAATCAAGTTTAATTCGTCATGTTCTATGATTTCCAAGAGTTAATTCGTGTTTTTCTGTTGTTACAAGGAAAAACACACCATGTTTCCAGTTTCGGCACTCGATCTGGCACTCGTTCCAACACTCATTCTAGTACTTGATCTGGCACTCGTTCCAGCACCCAGTATTGCACAAAAACGCAATGCGCGTTGGCGATTATGGCATTGGCGGCCAGTGATGGACAAATTGGGCAAATGGGTTTTCTTCATGATCACCCCCTCCATCTACTAAGATCAAGACAACTCGATTTCAATTGTCCAAAGAAGGTGATTATTGGCTTGCTCCATTTTGTTAGTTATGGCATCATTTATTGTATTTTGCCGAAATTAGAAGTGGTTTGACCCTCCTAAGGTCGACCACTTGGTTTGTAAATGTTATAAATACCACTGAGGTGGTCAAATGATTGTTAAGTAGAAGAACCAAGTAGCATAAGCATTAGAATTGCCAAAAAAACGATTTTTCTCTATTTGAGTTTTTACATTGCCAGAATTATGCCAGAACTGCGTTTTTGGATTTTTATGGTGAATTCGGCCTGCTAAGGTCGTGGTGTACTTTTAGAGAGTGACGACGACTTGTTGGGGGTCCCACTAGCAGTCTGGTAACTGTCTTCATGTTTATTTTGCATTTCCTAATTTAAATTGCTTTCTTTTTATTTTCTATACATGTATATTTTTATTGTGCCAACTAGTTTGTTGTAGCTTAATTGTTTTAATTGTTTTGCAGGATTAGATGACGATATATATTAACATGCATTAATCTCGTAGATTAGAAAAGGCTTGCAAGTTTCTACACTAACCCCATGTGTAGTTAGACGTTAGATCATACTTTCTTTTATGATTTTATAGTCTAGTTTAAAACAGATTTTTAATTAGATAGAACAAAGTTTTAACTTGGGTTTCTTTGACAGGGATGTTAATGGATGGATAGATTTAATTCCCGTTCTTAGTTATAGTTTGCTTATTTCAGTTTTAGATAGATTTCATTTGTTTAGTTATTGGTTAATGTAATTGTCAATTTACTTCTTGATATCATAGTTTAATTTATGTTTTTAATTCATCATAGCTTGAATGATTAGAATAGACATAGCATAGTTTTCCTTTACGCAATTTCCTTTCATAGATTAAAATGCAATTAAATTCCTTAGTTAGATAATGATGATCTCATTATGATGTTAATGGTTTATACATGAATATGCAGGGTATTTAACATTACTTTTGTCATGGCTAAATTTTCGTTGGATTGTTTAATACATACCTTTCATTTTGCCATTGAGATTAGTGTTGAGTTTATACCGTTGGAATTGTCCTTTGTTGTCAAGTGTCATTGAGATATCATCCGTCACCACCGAAGGCATTCACACAACCACCAGCATTACATTTGAGTGTTTCATAGATTAAAGATAGTTTCTTACTTTTGTAGATCAGAAAAGATACTTTCTTTCTTTCATAGGTTAGAATATAGTTTTATTGTTGTTATAGGGTAGTTAGTCTTTTGCTTCCATAGATTTAAGAGTAGTTTTGTTTATTGTAAATTAGGCATTTAGTTGGTAGTCCTCATTGCTTTCAATAAAATGGATTTCATCTCATGCATTAGAAATAGTTTTGCATCAAACATTTAGTCCACTTGCCTCTTAGGCTAGCTAGTTGTTCAATGAGAAGTCTTTGCTTACTTGTCCCTTTTCTTTCATAGGTTAGTTAGTTGCCTTTACTTACTTGTCTTTTTCTTTAGTAGGTTAGTTAGGTGTATTTGCTTGCTTGTCTGTTTGCTTTAA
Organism: Picea mariana; assembly: GCA_032191745.1. Taxonomy (NCBI): domain Eukaryota; kingdom Viridiplantae; phylum Streptophyta; class Pinopsida; order Pinales; family Pinaceae; genus Picea; species Picea mariana. The sequence goes on along the minus strand of JASDQU010735899.1, from coordinate 168,896 downwards.
TAAGTTAGATAGGTGTCCTTGCTTACTTGTTTATTTACTTACTTTCATAGGATAGTTGCTCATTGAATGTAGGTTGGCAAGTTAAAATAGTTTGCTTTGGTTATTTTCTTATTGTTATGCTTAAATAGTTGCTTATTTCTTACGGTTGAATTAGTTTGCTTTACATAGAGTTTTCATTTGCTTTCTTAGGAACTATCCATCGATCCTTGGCCCAAAGGTACTTAGGTTACCTAGCTTCAAGTTGCTTAGTAGGGTTTGCTCATTAGATAGGTTTGCTTGAGTAGATTAGCCTTAGATAGATGCTTTCATTAGTTAGATTATACTCCTACCAACCTTTTACCTTTGGCATGTATTTTTCTACAACTCTAAGTTTACTTACCCCGGGTTGACAATTTAATTGAGGGTAGTTTAATGTATTTTTAGTGCATATATAACACCTAACAACCCTGATGGGTGAGGAGAAGATGTCTTTGTATTCTTCCACGATCCTGTCCACTTTCTTCTGTTGCGAAGAGATGCTTTGTGTAGAGGCCACAGATGTGGCAAGGATCTTCTGCTTACTGTGAGCACGGATCACAAAGAAGACAAACTTATCGATCTTTGAAATGACCTTACTGCATTTCTTAGTAGAGATTAAAGAAATAACGGTATGCAGCACTACCTTTGGTATCCTGTACAATTGTCTACCCAAAGTAATAATAACATTGCGGGGTCTAGACTCATACACAACATGACGCTTCCACAAATATGGTTGTCCTAAAAGAACATCACAAAATTCAAGAGGAGAAATATCACACAATACCTCATCTTTGAAAGGCTTGATGTCGTAGGGTAGACAACACTGTTGGCTGACACATAGAACTCTTCCTTGGCGAAGCCAACTGATGGTGTAGGGTTGCGGGTGCAATTTCGTTAGCAGGTCCAACCGCTTGATGACCTCTACTGAAATCACATTCTTTTGACTGCCGCTATCGACAATGAAATGAAGCGGAGCCCCCTTTACCCACATCTGTGAGTGAAAGAGGTGTTCCCCTTCCTCTAGTTCTTCTGGTTCTCCTGGCCAGACTTTAGTGGTAGTGACAATAGCACTAGGTTCAACATCGATAATCTACTTCCCTCCTTCAAGATTTGATTTGTAATCAGAATCAACCTCTGACTCGGAAGCCTTCAGCTCGGCCATGAGTGACTAATTGGAGAGACATTCTTTAGTGTTGCTCCAAGGTATTTTATGGTACTCACACCATTTTCTCGTGTCCTTCTTCATCTTCTCATTGCCCTTCTTTTGTTGTTGTTTGGACTGGTTTTTCTGAGAGTGGCCATGTTTTCTCTATCCCTTTCTGTGTGGGTTGGGGTCACCTTTTCCCTGCTTCAGCTATGAGGATTTTTCATATCCAAACTCTCACCTCTTCTACTTAAATTTCTGCCCAATCTTGACAGTGTATCTATAAGTCGTACCCAATGAGGTGATGTCTAGAAACTCCGTTTCTATTTGAATGTATCTATGAAAACAATCGCAGTATTTGAGCACCAGATGTTGCTCAAAGTATTTGATACCTAATTTGGTGCACATGGTATGGAAAATATTGGTGAAATATGGTATTGTCTGGTCCCTTTCTTGACGCAGGGTGGTTCATTTGGTATACTGGTCCTCATATCTTCCAACATGGTAGTATTGTTCTTTAATGGCATCCTAGAAGGAATCCCATGTAGGGACAAACACAAATATTGTAGATTCCTATATGGCCCTTTGCTTAAAGTAAGTGTCCCACCAGTCCTTAACATGGGGGATGGCCTTGAGGAGTGCAAAAGTAATCTTTTCCCTATCAGAAAAATTGTGGACCGAAAAATACCCTTCAAGCAGATTCAACCATTTATCTACAACATTTGCATCTATCAGTCCTTCAAATAATGGAATATCAAAATTTACTTGTACCTTGAAGGGGATTGCATGGTCGCTTGATGAAGATACTTCTCCTGTGGGCAGTCGTCGAAGGATCTGCACAAAGTTTTCAATCATTTCATTCCTTTGTCGTGTAAGGGCTTCCTCGAGCAATATTTTAAAAGGATCTCATGCTCCATCATCTTTATTTTCATCTCCCATGGGTTTTTTTCGGGCTCGATGCGACCAATATTTCAACGGATCGATTGGTTCGAGTCCCAACTTCTTGTACCTAGATCTTGTCAGGAACATGCACGAAGAAAAATAAATGAAGAGTAGACCAATCTGATGCCACTGATCTGGATTTAGGAGTTGAATGAACTGATTAATAGACTGAATACAATAAACACAAAGATATGAATAACAACATAGATATCCAGTGAAGAATATCTTCTATTGAATAAATGAAATAGGATGAATTGTAAAAATGCAAAACTAAAACACTTGTTCGAATGGTGGTAGCTATCTCTAAGAAGAGATGTGGCTGCTAAGTGCATCCGTCTGAGAAAAATTATACAATGAGGCTCTAGACGCATTTTTTATATTACTCATGAATGCCAAAACCCTAGAAATCCAAAAACCTAACCTTAGGAGGTGAAACGCAAAAATTCATATGGGCCCCTATGGGTAAGTTGGTACCTCAACTTTCCGGGGTCGTAACTTTTACGACCTCCAATTTAGGTGTGTGATATCCCGTCGGAAAGGTATTTTAGATATCTTCACATTACGTCATCAAAATCTAACTTTGTCTATAGTTTGACTATGGTGATCCAAAAAAACATTGTTTAGGGATCCAAAACATCCCTGGAAGTACATCAAGATGTGTTGACATGAAAATGTATAAAATAAGCCAGTTGGATTAGGTGAGAGGCCACCGGTGTCCACCTAGAATATGTGTAGGGCCTCAGACATCCCCATAAGTGTAGAACCTGCAATTACAAAGAAGTATAGAAGAACGTGTTGAACTAAAAATGGACAAGAGGAGTCAGTTGGAATATGTGGGTGGCCACCACTATCCACCTGAATCAAAATTTGAGTGATTTCTCCTCTTCGACCAGCTAGGGTGGATGGTCTCACTACCAAAACCAATCTTCCAAACTCTTTAGGTTTTTTTTCCAAAGAGACAAAGCCACGAGAGCTCTCTCCAAATCAATATCAAAATAATCATCAACATAATGGAGGAATATGAGCCCTGGTCTCTCTTTATACCCCCCCCTTTCACCTTTTTCCCCTCAAGTGACTTTTAATTCATCTTTACTATTTTCTCATAAAATCACTTTATTAATTTAATGACCCTTTTTACTCCAAAAAGTGATTAATTCACCTTTGTTACTTCTTTGGCCACTGAAAGTCACTTTTCATCATCCCATCTTGTACATATTTTCTCCTCGATTGCAACGAGCTAATTATTCCAATAAACAAACTCCAAATAATACCTTTGGTATAATTAATTAAATTATGCCCAATAATAATCATGTTTTACTGGAATCATCGGAATGCAACAAAACCAAGAACAAGTTGTGCAGAAATGATCCCAATGATGAATAATGGTAAATAAACTAAGTTGGGCCCCATAAAATTCCTCCAAACCTTATGGGCTCATTGATGACCTAGTCTCACCCCTATGACTTAGCTACACGTGATCCATCCATCCGAATGAGGTATTGCAATTCTACGTCCGAGGAATACTTGTTCTTCCATATCTTGGCCCATAAATCCTCTACGTGCTTGATCCATCGCCACTAGAGTTTGGATGCTAAGGCTTGACCAACTCCGAGAGGATCTCGGATTCCCACTCCACCATGGGACTTGGGCTTGCTTAGTATCTCCCAAGCTATTAGGGCCCACTTTTTTTTCCTTTGTTTCCCTCTCCATAGCAAGGACCACTAGAGGGTTCTGATTTTTTTTAGAATTCCTTTAGGTGTAGCTAGAACCAAGAAAAGGTAGAGGGGCATGGAACTCAAGATAGACTTGATAGGGAGGATTCTCCCTGAGAAGGTGAGGAAATGGTGCGTCTAGTTATTTATGTCGACTTTTTGTTTTCCCAGCAACTCTTTCCAGGAGGTATTCCTGATCGCTTTGTCAATTAGCGGGGCTCCTAGATATTTATAAGGGAGGATGGATTTTTGGAAGCCAACGATCAAAGATATGTTTCTTTGGACATTTATAGAAGTATTAAAGAAAACAAATTGAGATTTAGCAAGGTTTATAATTATACCTGAGTCTTCTTTGTATAATTCCAAAATGATCTTGATTTTTTTGACCTTCTTCACCATGGGCGAGCCCATGAGGAGGTTGTCATCCATGAACTGGAGATGGGAGACTGGATCCACCTCTTCATAAATTTTATCCCTTGTAATTTATTTTTAGCCACGGCCTTTTGGATTAATCTCCCCAAACCTTCCACAAGGATAATGTAGAGGTAGGGGGGAAGAGTATCCCCCTGTTTGATACCTCTCAAGGGATTGAAGGTTTTTAAGGGGGATCCATTTACGAGGATTGAAAAGAAGGCTATTGAGATTAGCCCATATATTCAGTGGATCCAATCCTTAGAAAATCCAAATGCTTTCAACATCTTTTGGAGGAATTCCCAACTGATACGATCATAATCCTTTGACATGTCCAATTTAATTAACATACTTGCCTTCTTGGACTTTTTGATGGAATGAATAGTTTCATGGATCACTCAAATCCCATCTAAAATTTGTCTTCCTTCCCCAAACCCTCCATGTTCCATGGAGATAATATTTTTGAGAAGGGTCTTGAGCCTATTTGCAATGAGTTTAGAAATTATCTTGTAGATAACATTGCATAAGTTATAGGTCTAGATTTCTCAGCAATGTTTGCCTCTTTATCTTTTGGTATTAGGGATACGAAGGTAGCATTTAAAGCTTTAAGAATGGTCTTAGAGGACCTTGATTCTTCGACACCTACCCAAATGTCGTTCCCTATAATTTTCCAACATTTTTGGAAAAATATATGTTGTGAATCCATTTGGCCCTGGGGATTTTCCTGGATTCCTGCCCATTATTGTCCTCCCCACTTCCTCCAAGGAGTTCAGACTCATCATAAATCTATTTTTTTCCGAGCTGACTAGTTGTGGACTATAGACATTGATCTTTTGTATGGCCTCTTCTCTGCTCCATGTAGGTTTAGTTAACAAAGATTCAAAATGGTTTACCAGTTCCATTTTTATATCATCGACATAATCCAATCTTTCCCCCGAGGGTATGGTTGATCATGTTTTGGTTCCTTCGTTGAAGAATGGAGTTATGGAAAAAAATTATGTTCATGTCTCCTTCTTTCATCCACTTGACTTAGGAGTTTTTGTGCCATAGGATCTCTTCAAGCTTGTCCCTTTGATCTGGTTACAGCCTGAGTTGTTCCTCCCTATTTCTAGCTTCCTCTATCTGGTCTCCTGATATAGCTTTCAATTGAATGGTCGCCATTTCTGATTTTAGACGTTTATTTTCCTCAAATATGTTCCCAAACACCTCCTTGTTCCAGTTCTTAATCTAGAGCTTGACATGTTTCAATTTCTCCTGAACTTGGTACATTTTGGTGCCATAGAAGCATGGGTTTTCATTCCACCAAGTTTCAATATTCTACAAAAATTATGGATGATCCATACAGAAGTTTTCAAAATGAAAATGTTAAGGGTGGGGGGAAATTTTCTCCTCCCAAGAGAGGCTGATCGGCCAGTGGTATGAGCCATAAAAGGGGAGGAATTCTGCAAAAATTTCTTCTTTACCATGAAATAGGGTTTCTAATGTTAATAATCTATCAATCCTAACATATATTTTTTTTCCCCACTCCTTTTGTTAATCCACGTAAAAGGACCATTACTGGACTGAATATCAATAAGTATATGGTTCTCTATCCATTCACGGAAAGCTCCACTTCCCCACTCTAGATGTATTATCCCACCTTTCTTCTCCTAGAGCGTAGAGTCCATATTAAAATTTCCCCCAATGATTCAATTATGGTCCTGTAGGAGTGCCCCAATATGGTTGAGAGAGTCTAGAAGTCCTCACTTGAGCTAAGGGGTATGAGGACTGTATGCATTCAAGATGAAGCCATGGGTTTGAGAGCCAATATCTATGAAACTCATTGTGAGAATCCTTGGAAGGGTGGAGAGAAAATCCAAGCTCCATTTACGAGGGTCCCATAATATTTCTAGGCCACCAGAAGTGCTCTCAGAGTCCATTGCCTCAACTTCACAGCCTCTCCAGATTTTCTTTGCAATTTTGATCATTGCCTCCTTATCACATTTTCTTTCCTGGATCAGAACTACCTTTTATTTTTCCTACATAATTTTTTTTTTTACCATTATGTGTTTGGCTGGGGCATTCATACCACACACATTCCATGATATGAGCTTCATTATATCGCTTTTGTTGTTTTTGGAAGTATTTTTCTGAGAGGCCTACCATTTGGACCGAATCCATCAGGTGGGCTCCCATTTCTTCAATTATCTGCCTATATGATTTTATTCCCCTCTTTTTTTCCTCACTAGGGAATTTTTTAAGAATCTTCACGGGATTGGTTTTTACCCAAAAGTTGCCCAAATAACTTGCAAAGATCCCCAACCCTTTTTCCTGCTCCTTGTCGTCTTAAGTATCTACTTGTAGGTTGGAAGGATGGTCTGTGTTTCTATCCTTTTTTTCTTGTTCTCCTTGGTCTTGTTTTTGGGAATTGGTATTTTGTTCTATATTTTTCGTGTCCATTTCTTGATAGTCTTGGATTTGTTCTCCTTGATTTGAGCCCTGATCCTCCTAGTCCTACATCTCTAGCTCCCTTTCCTTTGGCTTCACTTGTTTATCTTTTGGATCTAGAATTTTTTGTTTGCCGGTGGTTCCTGGTCATTGTATTTCCTTTTTCTATGGCTCTGGAGAATTTTTCTCTTCATTTTCTGGGTTTTTCTCCACCAAAGTTTTAAACATGTTTTTGTTGTTTCTTTCCTCCCTGATCGATCGGTTCCCCTTTCTTTGTTGCACCTTGCATTTTCCTTGAAATTTCGTGAATCCTTCTGCATATGTTCCTTCTTGCTATTTAGTGTCATTTTTATTTACATTTAGGGGGAAATATCAAAACATATGACATGGCATTTCCTACACATGAATGGAATATGCTCATAGTCCACTATTTGACTCCTTTCATTATCCTAGTATTCCATCGTT
>JASDQU010735899.1:111138-155006 GCA_032191745.1 Picea mariana | reverse complement strand
CACAGAGCCACGAGTCTTCAACTGGTCGGATGCAGTTCTCCATAGTATGAAGAGGCAATTGATGAAGTGCAGGAGGGGCAAATTGAAGCAGTTTGGGTACAGATCACTTTTGGTGTCCTTCTTCCTCGAGAGGTTCCCATTGCTGAGATTACAGGTTGATTGGGGTTTACCATCCCCACAAGATCTAAGGATGCTGAGGTGGTGAAACCTCATGGCTCGACATGTAGATGGGCCCATCATTGAGTACAATGATTCATTTTTCGATTGGTTGTAGCCACAGATGTTGATGATTGATGACTACGCATACACTGGTTTGGACTTCTGAGGGGATTCGGATTTGGCCCTACCTAAGGATGCTTAGTGGGGTGAACTAGGTAAGAAGTACACATTTTGTTCTTTTAATGTTTTTGTAATTTTTATCATATAAATTTTTTTTATGTTTGTCCAAGAACTAATCAAAAAATCTCTTTTTAATGACATAGATGTGGGGCCATATCGACCTCCAGGAACGTCTCCTATTTAGCGGCAAGGAGAGGTGGCTCTAGTGGCGCGATGGGATGCTAAAGACTATGAGGCAGTGGAGCAAAACTTGGAGGGGTTGACCACTGACATCCCAGATATGGCTATTGGGGAGATCCCTAGGCGTTATCAGCGCCACACTGTGGGCGTGTCAGATTCTATTAGTCGATTGCTTCGTAGGGTGGCTAGGGCAGTTGTGTGTTATCGTGAGAATCACCCATGATGCTATTTTGTAGAAGCTATGAGATTCACATTTTGAGATTTTGGTCCTTGGACATAAACTTTTTGTAAAAACTTTTGATCGTTATATACATATATACGACTTCTACCGGCTTATCTTGTGTTGTGTGATACATGTGATGTGATTGGTTTATAAATGGCCCAAATGTTTTTCTAATACATAGTTAGCTAATGCATCAGTCAATGTATTTAGACATCTAGGAATGTGTTGGTACTCAATATAATCAAAATAACGTTCCAAGAGGTGAATTCGTAAATATACCCGTAATAAAGTAGGACTTTGAATAGCATAGACATTACTTAGTTGTAGTACTACTAGGTGCAAATCGAGTCATACAACCAAGTGGCGGATACCGAGAAAAATAGTATCAATCAACAATTCGATGACGGCACTATACTCTGCAATATTGTTGGTCGCACGGTCGAGACACACACCTCGTAGAGTGATAAGTTCTTTTTTAGGGGCGTAAATTGCCCAAGCAGCAGAAGCAAGGTTCTGAGTACTACGGCTAGCATCATCAGCGAGGCCAATGTGGGGTAGTGAAGACTCTGACATCTGGAAACCAAACACAATGTAACATAAGCGGTTGAGGGCAGAGACCAAATAATGAAAAAGCATACTACAGTAACACACAAGAAGTATGATACAATAAAATACATGTACTCATGCACATGTGACCTTAGGCATAGTACTTCTTTAAGTACAACCCATTTCTGGGTTCACTCAGAGGGATACCATTGTAGTCCACTAACTCGTAAGCTCCTTTCTCCAAAACTCATCTAACGATATAAGGACCTCGCCACATAGCTTCGAATTTTCCTACTCCTAGCATATCCCAATCTTGTTCGTAAAGGAGAACCAGATCACCTTCGGAGAAAATGTGAGGCTTGACATGTTTGTCATATTGGGCTTTGACGCATTTCTTCTGGGCTTCTATGACTAGGGTGGCGTCATGATGAGTTTCATCTAATCGCATGAGATACAACATATGTTCTTCCTCGGCAGAATTGTTTGGGAGGAGTTTGACGGCTAGTTTTAGGGAGGGTATCTCACATTCAATCGGCAGAATGGCTTCTAGACCATAGACTAACTGGAATGGTGTAAACCCAATAGAAGACTTAACAGATGTCCGGTAAGCCCACAATGTTGAAAACAACATCATGTGCCAACTCGTTTTGTGAATCCCTATCATTCGTCGAAGCATGGTAATAGGGTGTTGAGTTTTCATGGTGAAGACCCAACTTTTCAGTGAGTTCGGACATCATAAAGTTTCTAAAGTGGCTACCGTGATCAGTGACGATAGCCTAAGGAACACCAAAATGAGCTATGATGTGATTGAATATGAATAATGTTGCGGTCTTTCCGGTGTTGTCAAATGTTGGCATCGCCTCGGCCCATTTTGTAAAATAATCTACAGCTACAATAATGTATCCATGCCCCCCGGCCGAGTGAGGGTGACATGTCATGAAATCGATACCCCATTTCGCAAAAGGACCAATGGAGACCACAGGGTGAAGAGGAGCAGGATGTGACCATATTTTATGGCTGTAGGTCTGGCAAGCGTGGCATTTTTGGACAACAATTATACAATCATTAAATAAGGAAGGCCAAAAATACCCTGCTCGCAAGATCTTTTGGGTAGTAGCATACCCAGAAATATGACCACCATAGGCTCCAGAATGGCAGTCATTTAGGGCTTTCTCAGCTTCGTCAAATGTGAGGCAGCGTCAAAAAATGGATTCAATCCCACGATGATAAAGAGTATCACCGAGGATAATAAACTGATGGATTGGTAACGTATTCGATGGCGGTCAGTACTAGACAAATTGGGCCAGAAAGTCTGGGTTTAGAGATATATGATGATATCTTTGTACCAAAGATCATTGGAACTAATCAGGAAAAGGGATTCATCAGGTAATGAATTGGCTGCTACATTTTCCGTCTTAGAGTAGGGAAAGTCACATATCAACTCGGAAAACACTAAGGATTTCTTGGACTTAGCACGTTTGAATTCTAAGTCAAACTCCTAGAGTATCACGATCCATTTGGAGTATTTCCCCCCTAGTAGTTGACGTGTGAGAATGTGATGCATAGGGTTGCAGTTAGAAATTACCATAGTCTTGCAAGAGAGGATATAGTGATGGAAACATTGAATTGCTTCGACGGCTGCCAAGGCCAGTTTTTCAACATGTAAATACTTGGTTTTAGTAGGCGTAAGACTTTGACTCAAGTAATAGATAACATGTTTGTCATGAGAATCATCCTCCTGGATGAGAACCATAGCGATGGTGTAGTCCGAGGCTTCAAGGTAGAGGAAATAATCGCGACTGTAATCAGGTGGGAAGAGAAGTGGGGTACATGTCAGAGACAGTTTCAAAGCTTCGAAATATTTGTTGGCAGTGGTATCCCATACGAAATCATACCCTTTCTTGAGTAGTCGTGTAAATCCAAGAGTTAGCTCGGCATAGCTCGAGATGAAACGACGAAGAAAGTTTACCTTCCCTTTCAAACTTTGTAACTGGCGAAGTGAGGAAGTTGGAGGGAGATTGAGAATCTCCTCGACCTTCAAAGGATCTACCTGGATCCCTTGACGTGAAACAATAAAGCCTAGAAGTCGGCTAGATTCTAAGAAAAAGACGCATTTGTGAGGATTCAAGCGTATATGGTAAAACTGACATCGAAGGAAAATGGCTCGGAGGTGTATTGGATGATATACACGACACATGGAATGAGCGGGTAAGTCATCTAGATATGGTTGCACGATGTGCTTGATATCATGGAAGGCGTAAGACATAGCGCGCTAAAAAGTTGTGCCAGCAATTTTTTGACTGAAAGGAAGTTTCTGATAGGAAAAAGTGCCTCAAGGACAAATAAAAGCGGTTTTGTGTTGGTCTGCAGGAACGATATTGATTTGATTATATCTAGAGAAACCATCCATCAGAGAGAAGATTCCACTGCCGGCATAATCGTCGACGATCTGGTTGACGAAGGGGGTAGGAAAGTTGTCTTTAGGACATGCTTTGTTAATATCCCTATAATCAATGCACATGTGGATTGTGCCTTGTTTCTTGTTGATCGGGACAAGATTGGAAACCCATTCAGTGACAGCCACCGGGTAAATAAATCCGTATTTGAGAAGTTTCTCGACTTCAAGCTTGATAGTAGCCGCTTTACGTGGGTGCACCAGACGAAGTCGTTGCCAAACGGGTTTAGCATCTGGGTATGTATTAATCTCATGTATCACAATGTCAGGGTCAATACCCAGCATTTCTTCATAGCTCTAGGCGAAGACATCACAAAATTATTTGAAAAGTGACTTGTAGGTGACAATTTTGTCAGGGGAACACGAAGCTCCGATATGCACATTTTCAACAATTCTTGGTTTTATGGATATGTCGAGGGGGATGGTGGGTGAGATATTACTTAAGTTCCCTTCGGAAAACACATCGTTTGTAGACTCGGGAATGGTAGAAATGATGACAACGGTCGACGGGGTCAAGATCCGTTGGTAGCTCTCGATGGTGTGTTGTTCCAGGAAGAGGATGGAACGATGATGTCCATCATCCCAGGGGGTGCCTTCCATAACATACATAATCATCTCATCCATGGGAAAAATGATGCGGAAAGGATCTGGAGATAAATCACCAAGAGAGGGGGTAGAAGGGGTTGCCAATTGAATGGCTTGATAGGCAGATTCGACCGGACTCAAAGGAATTTCATCGCCATAACAAAGATGATCGTCGGGGTTGGGTACCATCCATGGGTTGTGAGATGCAGGGGTTCCGTGAATAGAGGTGGAGAACATGTTGATCGAGGCGACAGACGGATGTGGAACATCAGGTGGTGGGATGGGGAAGGTACCCATTAACGAGGAGTATTTAAGAAGACCCACACCAACAATCTCGTATCCGGGGGGGTTTTGGCAATGAACGGTATTTTGACATTGAGAAGATTTGGTTTTAAATACTGGAATTGATGTGAAATCTAAGTGTCGGCTAGGTTGTTTTGGTAAAAAAAAAAATTATTATTTATTTAGTGTGATTAAATTTAATTAGGGTTTTGTTTTAAGGCTAATTGGTCGACGGTAATTACCTTTCCTTGATGTGGGAAACGCACGACACGGAAAAGAGTCGACACAACTGCGTGCATGGAATCAATCCATCTACAACCAAGTAGAAGGTTGTAATCGAGAGGAGCGTCAAAGACCTCCACTTCAACTTGGACCGTTTTGCCTTCTAACGTAATCGGAAATGAAGGGAGGACACCATAAGGCTTAAAACCGGAGCCATTAAAGGCTTTGAGTGTGTTGTGGGATTCAGTCAAAGGAGGAGATTCAATGGCTTTCTAGTAGGTAATAGACATGACACACGTCGAGGCACCCTCATCGATAATTTTTCTACAAATGTTTTTGTTGGAGACAATAACTTGTATTTGGAATGCGAGTTGAGGGGGTAACCTTGGAATGTGATCTTCCAAGTCAAAAATTATTAAATTCGTATTCGTAGGGTCGATTCCACTGATAGATTTCAACAATGACTTTCATTGTGTAGGACAACTTTGAAGGACTTCCAGGGCTGACATCGCGGATGGTGCTTGGGCCAGATCTTCAACAATAATATAGTTTTGGGCAGCATGGGCATGAGAATTGAAAGCTGATTTTCGAACGACACCCTTTGGAGGAGGGTGAAGAACTGTGTCGAGACTTGGTCGTTCAAGATGAAGAGGACCATTGGTATGTGGAGTCGTGGGAGATGGTTGGACCAACGAAGGAGGTATCGCATCAACCTTCTCTTTGGAGGAAGAATAATCTTTGGCTTGAGTGGTAAGTGTGATGTCATTCTTCTTTGAATCACCTGTACACATTAATACATAGGATGCATTGGAGGGGTAGGTTGGTCATGATTGACCAATTGGGCCTGTTGTTGAGAGGGGAAGAGTTGTGATAATATGGCCGGAGTGGGTGGTTTTGTGGTCCCTTGAAGGAACTTAGTAACCTCGGCTCGTCATGGAAAATCCTTAGTGTAGTGATCATCACCACAGATAAGACAAGGGTATCAGGGTTTGCGCTTATCCCTATCGCCAACGGGTGGTGTTTTGGTTATTTCTTCTTGTGAATTATTTTTTCCTCCTTATTCTTACCCTTTCCCTTTCTAGATTTGTTTTTACCGGCAGGGGTAGATTAAACAGCATTTACCTTAGAAGTCTTACCGATGGGAGGGGTAGGAGATGGAGCATTTTGAACATTAGAAGAAATGGGTTTGGGGTTGTTGTTAGAGGTTTGGAAGAAATGTGGTTGGGCATGGAAAGTGCCAATCACACCGTTGGCTACATGAGAAGCAGTAGGAGTAGTTGAAGTGGCGGAAGTAGAAGGACGAGGCGCATCAGGGAGTAAGTCGTAAAGAGTACTCGTTTGTGAGTAAATGAGGTCAAGGTATTGAGCACGACTAATGGCCTATTCTTCCTTGACAACTCCACCCATGGCAATGTCACGACCAATGTCGTTCATGAATTATTTTGTGAACCACTCTACCAACAACTAATCAGGAATTTTGAGTTTGATGAGATTTCGTCTCCATCGCCACTCATGAATGTGATTGGAGATATGAGTGGCTTTGGTTTGTTTGAAAGAACTCAAAATATCAGTCCCTATTTCATAGCAGATCAGTAACTGGTACTGGGTGAGGAAATCCATAGCGAGGGTGTTGAAGTCGACGAAGAAACCTTGTGGTAATTATATATACCACTTCATGACAGAACCCATGAGGGTTCACTGAAAAAGGTGTAAACGAATAGAGTCATCCATCAAGGAGTTGGATGAGCACCAAAGGTGAAAATTCATTACATGATTGTTTGGGTCCTCTCCTAGTTTGCCATCGAATTTAGGGATGTCAGATGGTAGTTTGGCTGGTATGGCAGACCATTGGGGAGAGTGATGGATCAGATCATTTAAAATCCTTGACAGATCTGAGAGGTCCAGGGTGGATAAGAAAGGTAACTGTCTATTCACATGTGGGTATTGGTGACTTTCGGGAGGGAGTCTCGTCGACAAACCAGTTGGACCATAACTAGTCTGCATATAATGTGAGGATCTGGGCAGATTCAGTTGTTGGTGTGGAGGCAAGTAACTCATAGGGTTGTACCCTTGAACGGGGGTGTGGGGTTGAGCATTCGAGCCCCAAATAGGATTAGATGTACCTGGATAGGGTTGGCCTGTACTAGGGGGTATGACGGAGTTAGCCTGAGGTTGTTGCCCCCTAGTTGGGTGAGGGTTATGTTGTATAAGATGATTCCAATACTGGGCCAAGGATGGAGGTATGTTTTTTCCATAGGGTGGGGTCAGTGGGGGTTGCCCTCCAATGGGGGGTTGTGTCCCAATTGGGATTTGTCCTGCAAGGGGGGGTTGAGTTGGGCCTCCTTGGTGAAATTGTCCACCAACAGGAATCTAGTAATTTGGTGTGAATGATGGAATGGTACCACTAGGATCAATTCCTCCGATAGAGGATGGAAGAGGTCCTCTAAAAGGGGGCGAAGGAAGTGTCGGAATGAAACCGGGAGGATGGTGCCCAGAAGGAGTGGGACCACCAGGAGTTTCAGATGTGATTTGCGTAGGAGTGGGGATAGAGGCATTCAATGCATGGTATCTGGGTGGAAGTGTCAGGGTGACTCTGGGAGAAAGCGGTGTGCCAATGGGGACTTGGCTAGCCATAGTAATCCTGGTGTGAGGACTCGTAGTATCTGTGTAATGGACCATTTGTAAAGGGAGAGTTAAGATGTGGTCATCTCGCGGAGCTTCTGTACTAGGAAAATAATAAGCAGTAGTAAAAGGTATTGCATCTGGATCAGATGTTTTGGGTAGCTCAGGTGAGATAGTGATATCAAAGCCTACTCCTGAGCCAAAGAGATCCCGTCTAAAAATGCCAGTAGTCCAAAAAGTATCTTGACCCTCAGGTCCTAGGAAAGGTCCAGTCGGTGATCCAGAAGACTAAACAACTAAGTCTCCAGAAGAATTCACTCACACAATGTGTCTCTCAAAGTCGGGATGAAGTCGAAATTCCTCTTGAGAATTGGTAATTCGGAACCGTTCTAGAGAGTTAGTTCTTTCCACTTGTGGAGTGGAAATGTATTGGACTTCACTCTATTGAGGAGATCCCTCTGGTGAGTTGGTAGGCAAGGGTTGAGAACCTTCCAGATTTTCTGGGGGTAAGCCTTGCATTCTACGTGACCGGCGTGGAGGGTCAATTGTGATCGAGCTAGAAACTTACAGGGGAAATTCTATGGTCAACTTGGGTAAAAAAATAGCACGCGCTAGTAAAAATCTAGGAAGCAAAACCAAGCAAACAAGACCTTCTAATTCCGAAGTCACTAGTTGGTGATGAAATCCAACGTCGCAATGATGAGACAAGAAGGGGTTGGGCTAGGGTGGAAAAGTTACGTTGACGACCTGCTTAATGGACTTACACCCTGGTGCAAGATCCCACACATAATCGTGGGTATACCCTCCAAGGAGCCCGAGTGATTTTGGCCAACGTCAATTCTAGGTACCGTGAAGACTTGCCCCTTCACAGTCACCTTGTGTAAGACCCTAAGAATATAGGCCACTAAGGTTACCACCAACAACAATAAAGCCTGGGGGAACAGTCAACAATCCAATCCACACGCAAGGGCAGGGTAACTAGCCCGAAACCAGCTTGAGAGGTTTCCACTCATCATTGTGGGTATATCTTCAAGTGGCCCCCGTAATACGTGTAATATCTACACCAATATCGACAAAACAGGGTGAGTAACTCTGTCAATCTCAATGCGACCTCGGGTTTGACCCTTGTGTGAGAAGGGATTCCCAGGGAAAAATGCTACAAATGGAATTTGACACTCCTTACCACAAGATGCTATTATGTGTTTTGTGCTTTGGAGAGTGTATCTCACTTCCTATTCCAAAGCTCTAGCCTAGCTAATGTTGGTGTAAAAGAGTCCTAGAAAAGAGTTACTAGTTAAATTTTAAAAATTGCGCAATATTATTAAAGGATGTTGTTACTCAAAGGAGATGGAAATGAAACCGATGTTGTGTGAGACTTTGACCCAACAATGTATAAATAGGAATGAATGATATAAATTTTTTGTTCGATGACTCATATTTACAGGAGGGAAAGAGGATTTTTCTGGAACAACTTGAACTACGATATATGATCTTCTTCGAAATGAAACATCAATCAATCATGAACAATGCCAAACCTCTATTTGTTCTATTTCAACAATTGAATGCCTAATATTTTCGAATAAAAAGTTGCTTAAAAAGAAAAAATGTTTCTTAATTTTCACTAGAAACCAAACAACAGTGGTGGAACTAAGAAAAACTAGCAACCGATGAAAAAACAATATACAACAAAAAACCCAAACCAATCTTTCAATGAATACAAAAATAACAAACAGACAAGACTAGTCTCTTCAAATGCATGTGGGCAACAATTTTCCAAGTAATGAGAAATTGAAAAAGACAATTAATCCCAACTTTTAAACCGATCACCGGCTCCCAACCAAACAAGCACTCAGATTTCAAAACCAGAGATTATATCCTTGTTAAGAAAAGTTCAAGAGGTAACAGTTGAGAAAAAAAATGAACAAGAAGAGATTTCGATTTTCGAAGACTAATCATTCACGAAATTTGAAGTCAAGAAACAATCAATCACTAGCTAGAAAAGTTATTTTCAGACACACATACAAATCTGGTCATTTGAGGATACAAAAAACCTTAATCCAAAAAATTTGCAAATGGGTTTGCAGGTTGGCAGTGGTGTACAGTGTGAGAATCAAGGATTCTTGCAGGCTGGACACAAGCAGAGTGCGAGAAGTTCACACTAGACTGAACAACAGAGTGCAAACTCTAGTGGTTCTCACAGCCTATAGAAGGGTGCAGTGCAAGAAGGCCTAAAACTAAGCAAAATTTGGAAAAAAGACAAAAAAATTTAAGGAACTTCTGGACCAAGAGAGTCTATCAAGGTCTCCTCAAGACTCAAAGATTGATGGAAATGAAAAATGGTAAGTTAAGAGAAAATGGCCAAGGAAAAACCATCAAAAATGGGTTGCATCCCCAGTGGAGTCGCCAATTTTGTTATCGGACAAATCGGTAGGTGCGGACACTAACAGATCTCCCTAGATCCACATGGATCTAGAACAAAACAGGATAGGACATGACTCTTTCCCTAAGTTGTAATCATTGAATCTACTAATGGGAAGGAATAAGTGACATACCTTTATATCACTTCCTTAGGTCTCTGTTGTTCCCGCTTCACTCTGGTGCTCTCGTGAAGTCAAATCCAAGACAACACAAACCAACCAAAGTGAAGATAGCAAAGTATATTCAATGTCAACTTATGCATATGATCAAGGAATTACACAATAAAGTAAGAGTGACTTTATGGGAAAGGGACATGTCGTTGTATCATATTAATTGAAAGTATAAGATACAACCTGATCGCCTTGATGTCGCAAGCTTCCTTTCAGTGACCCCTAGTTCCAACACACACACTTGCTCTGTACTTGCATGAAGAAGATCCAATTCCTCTTGATAGACCAAATAGAGCCTTCAAGCTTCTGTCCAAACAGGGTTCTTCACACAATTATTTCACCAATTCTTCATTCAATCTTGCTTAACCTTTTCCATGAGAAAACTTTCAATATATAGGAGAAGGAGAGATGGTTACATGGATGAGGATGATCCCATCAAATCTGAGAAGTCAGTAGAATGACAACCATGTGAATGCCAACTCATTTTCTAGAAGATTCCCTTCTAGAACCCTCAAGACCTCTTCTCCTTTCCAAGCTTAAAAATAGGTTCGCACCCTGTGTATGGAGCATAATGCGAGAAGTTCACACCCTAAGTGTGGGTGGCCTATGAGAATGAAGGATTCTCGCACCCTAGACCATAGGTAGCCTGCAAACTCATCTTAAAAATATGTTTTTTGGAAGAAGACAGGAGCCACTTTTCTCGAGCAAAAAGTCCTTGTTGGGAGCCTAAATACATCACTATTAAGACATCACCAAAGTGACCAAAATCATGTGTAACACAAGGTATGAAGGGATTGGGTAAGAATCCCTTCTGAAATGTTGTACGGTCTTAATGTTATGTATGGAACGTTGAAAGGCAGTTGTATGCCTTGGATACTTAAGTAGGGTATGATTCAGGAAGGATAACCTGAATGATGGAGGTGTGAACTTGTTGAGTCTCAGTATTGACACTTCTATTACCCTATATTATCTATGTCTGAGTCAATTTTACCTGTGGTATGTGTATCTGATTTTTCATCCATAAATACAATTAATGACCTTGATCTTGTGCATAGAGAGGTAACTTATGGTTAAGGCATGATTTGTTTAATTTTATTGAATTAATTCGATTAAATGTTTAATTATGTATGATCCTAATCACTTTGACTCTTAAGCAGCATGATCCGGTACTCAGTCTATTATGGTACCAAGGCTCCGCATATTCTGGTACCAGCCTGTGCTAATCCGGTACTAGACATAATTTGAAATTTTGGAAATATTCTAGAGGAAAATCGGGTACATGGGTTTTGTCTAGAATAATGTTTTCATGAGGACACTTGTGACAGAATTCACCCATCTCACACGTGTGGACCTCCAGCTCAAGGGGAATGATTCTACCAAAATTAGCAACAAAACTCAAACTACCAACCTGCACCTCGATTTTCATGCACATGGGAGCATATCTTTCAAAAAAGAAAAATGGATTTTTAGGAATATCATCCAGCTACAAAACCCATAAACCGTTTTCAACATTTCGAATTGGTTGGAAATATATGGGTGGATCCATAACTCGAATCTACCCAAATTGCAATAAAACCCAGATTTTTGAGGATTTTATTTAAATATGTAATATTTGAAATCTGAGCATTGGGATTCGGTCCCATCCACTTCTCAATGATTATTCATGTATAAATAAGCCTCATATGGCTATGAGAAAGAGTCATTAGTTTCATGAATGTTTTGTAAAGGAGAGATTTATTCTTGTGAGAAAGCTTTGAGTTGCTAGCCATGTAAAAACAAAGTTTTTGATCTCAATGAAGAATTGATTGTTGTTGAAGCATTGGACACGATCTCCATTTTATCTGAGTCTTTTTAGCAACACTAACCTCCTGGGAAGGGCCCCTCGGAGTGGTAAGTGTTGCTATATTTTATTTTCTTTGTATATTAGCATTACGTTTAGTTTCTTTTCTTCTTGCATTATTGTTTAGTTTGAAATTCATATATTGTGTGTTTGCATTCTGCAATTAATTTGTATTCTGCAAATCGATTCTTAATAGATAAAACTCAAATCAACACCCTCTCACTCAAGGCATTGGTACATTGCATTTGATTGAGGACAAAGTTTGAGTTTAGATCTCATTTCCTTTTACCTAGTTTTTATCCATTTGATTATCTTTTTAATCACTATTGGAATCCATTGAAGGATAGGAAACTTAAGTAAGCTACTCGCGATTAATCACATGAACATCACCCTGAGTGCATGAAAGACTGTGATCTAAGCCTTTATAGCACTAAGTCAATTCCTATGTCTCAGTGATGAATCCTTAGTGTTAATTTTCTGCAGTGTGGGTTTGAAGATTGTTTTGTCGGCTTTAGATTAGGCTAGACTAGGCTCTCATCCTTCATTTCCTGCACCTGCACCTCGAAGCTTACGAGCCCCAGTTGATAATTAAATGTGGGAATTAATAGTGCACATATTTAGCCCCAACATTTTGGCGCTGTTTCCGGGGAGGTGCTAAAGGGATTAGAGCATAGGTAGATTGTTTTTATTTCTCCAAAGCCTTGAATGTTCCTTTCATGCAAGTGTGTTTCTTTTCATGCAAGCGTGTTTATTTTCATGCAAGTGTGGTGTGATTTTAAGGAAGGCCTAAGGGAGGAGAGAAGACGATAAGACGTGAGGGAAGAGCCCATGCATCCACTTTAGTGGGGTTACTCCAAAATTAGGTTGTCCTCTTCCTTTTAGTAGTTAGAATTTGTGTTTTATTAGCATTAGCCATTTTTTATATATATGAGAAGAGAAGCTAACTTGTGTGAACGGATAACTTGGTGATAGTAGGATCCTAGTAGCATGGTGGTGCTTCAAGTATATAATTGATTTGCTTACATTTTCTTTTAGTTTGCTTCTTTTTATTTCCTTAGGATTTAAAAAATAATAATTTGGGCATTGTAAGAACCCCCCCTCTACACTAATCCATGTTTGAAACGGGACCCATAAACCAGCAACAAGGACTCAAAGATGATAAAGATTTTGGAAGAACTCTCTCCATCCTAGCAGCGGCTGGGATCTCAATCTCTGCCTCGCAAAAAGAACAAATATTGACAGCAGTCAAGAACCTATCCGCCTCTCCAGAAGTGATAGAAAAACAAGATTTTCATAAGCTACATCCACAAGAAGATATAGAAGCCTCCTTTGATCACCCTTTCCAACCTGTAGAGGAGACTGAAGAATAATTCAATGGAGAGAAACTGCTAGAACCTAAGATTGAGGAGTCCTTAGCATGCTTCTCAGCAGATCATGTATGTACTCCAAAGACCAATCATCTTGAAGAGGATAATCTGCATAGCATGGTAGAGGAGGACATTCAGTGTGACCTAAACAAAGAAGAGAAACAAGAATATAGTGATCCTATTGAAATATGGTTTCAATTAGTTATTAGGTCACACCACTCTTATATTTTTCATTATTACTTGATCTCATCATCAAAGCAGTTGGTCCTTCATACTCCGGTATGCATTAAAATTTATCTTTTAAACCCAAGTATGGATATATTTCTAACCCTGTTACGCACATGGCTTCACTGGAAGTATTCCTATACTTGAAGGACATTTTCTTTTGTTCAATTAGAGTATGATAGGTAAATAAATAAATAAATGTTGTACATAAGTACAATGCAACCTATCTTTCATACTTTTTATAAATGGGAATGTCAAAAGCTAATAAAGCAATCAGTTTAAGATCTTTTGTTCTTATAGTAGATTTCTTTTTAAAAGTTATGATGATTTTGTTTAGAATCTTATGAGAAGGGAATCTCTCCATCCTATGAATGCACACATAATACTGGAAGGGTTTCAAAAGCGAAAAAGGCATCCTTGTCAACGGAAGATAACACTTAAGGGAGTGCTTCATGATCTATTTCTTCAAAATTCTTTTTTTTCCTTAAAGTTGTTAAAAATGATGCATTCATGCTTTATATTTACCTATCTATTTTAAGACCGCTATTTCACAAGGATAATCGATTAAGTGATCTTTTAATAGCAGTTGAAACTGAATGTTAAGTCCAAACTATTTCATTCATAGCTAATAATTCAACTTTTGACATTTTCCCTAAAAGTTTTTGTTTTTAAGCATGAATAAAAATCCAGTTTTAATTAGTTCTATTGGTTTGTTTTTAGCAGGTGTTCACAACTCTTTGAGTAGCCATTTTTTTAGCATCTCACATTGTTTGCATGAGGCCATGCAAAACCTTAGGCATGGTGGAGTGGTTGCTGAAACCTTCATATTATTTTGCAACTTCCGTCGGCGAGACCAAATCAACATGTTCAGTGTTGGGATTTGATATTCATTTCTATAATTTCGGTACCATTCTATTCCGGTACTGCAGAATTGTGTTCATCCGGTACTGCAAACAATGTTTAACTCTGCATTCATCCGGTACTGTGGGAGGAGGTCTGCGTTATTCCGGTACTAATGGTCATTTCTGTGCTCATCTAGTACCAAAGGAGAAAGTCTGTGTTCATACGGTACTGAACAACATTCATGTGCTCATCTGGTACTGTGCTCATCTGGTACTGATGGTCGCCTGTGTTCTCATCTAGTACCAAAGGAGGAGGTCAGCACTATTCCGGTACTGAAGCACAACCCTGCGACCATCTGGTACTCAGGTGATCCGGTACTAGTAATGAAGTGCTGGTAGCTCTTATCCTATACTCAAAGTTTTTGTTTCTCGATTTAAATGCTTCAAGTAATAGGACGTATAAACTCAACATTTTTCGTTTTACTAAAAGAAATTAGACTAATTATGCAATAAACATATGGTTACTCTCAATTATTGCACGCTCCCTACCATGAAATTTTGCAAGCCCTCATATATATCTCCTTGTATATTATCACTGAATTCCTTGGTGAAGTGGTTGTCATCATGAATGAGCAAAAATCATCCATCATGTCACTCTGTTCCAATACTATATGTTCTGGTACTGCAGAAATCTACTCCATTACTTATCTGGTACTGATGCCAAAGTGATATGATCTTTGTCATGTGCTTAACATTGTTTTCACTTTAGGTAATTAGAGGTATGTGCAAATATCTTCATGTTCTTTCCATCAAGGATCATTTAAGTCTTGTTTTGAATTGTTTTTACTCTCATGTACATATTCCTTCTACATTTATACACTCAACCCTAAATGAATCATCTTTGCTATCCTTTAAGAATATATTTTCACATTTAGCTCTATATGATAATGTGTGCACTTGTCTTATTACCTCATCATTTTGAAGAAGTGATTGCTAATTGAAATATCCATTAATGAAAAGTGGTGACACCATTATGTCTGATACTAACCTAGTTGATTCAAACAAGTTTTTATCCAAGTTTATCTTTACAAGTTTTTCTTTGAAGGTATTGATGAAAACCTCATGTGGTGGACCGCCCTTGCAAAACCGCAATGAACTTTCATGAGAACCCTAATAGAATTAACTAGAGGGACCTCTTAGTCATTATCTGAGACGTTACATTATACATTGAATAGTTGAGATTTAAGTTGAATGTGGATGATGTCACCCTTGGGATAATTGCAAACAATTAATTATGTGCTTAATAACTCTAAAACACTCTTGTACCACCTGCCTTTTGTATACTCTAAAACTGTCGATGAGTAGTATACATAATTCTAAATATTTTGAGTTATATAATAAAAAGGAAGTATCAGGAAGTACAAGTAAACCCGGTAGGGTACTAAATAGGTCTACTGGCAGCGGGGCCATACTTGTATGATACTAAGGTAAACCTGTCGGGGTACTGAACAGGCCTGCTAGCAACGGGGCTATGCCGGATAAAGGGAGTTGAAAAACATAAAGTGGCACACTTAAAACTGAACATAAACCCTTGGGTATCATTCTGAAGTACTCATTATCAAATCAAGGCTAGGAGATGACCTTTATATCTCTCGGATGATGTTCTTAAGAACCTTCAAGTATCCACTTTAGAGTTCTATCTTTAAAATAAATAGGTTTGCATGAGAAGTGGGACCCTCATTATATGTAATTCACCTTACCTAAACAAGAAGAGCTTCATCTCTACAAACTTGGCTAAGAAACAATTTAAACTTCTTGGGATGTATTCTTTTATGTGTTCCTCTCTTCAAATGATAACTAAATTAAGCTTATATCACTTTCATTTTAAAGGTAATCTAGCCAAGCGGGCCTATTAGTCAAAGTCATTATGAAAACTCTTAGCCACTATCCTATAATCATATTAGATTCACATCCAGCCCTTTATCCTAACTTTGATTGAAAACAGATTGGATAAGACTTAACTTCAAGGAATGCTTGATCGAGTGAGGAGTATCATCAATTATGAAACTTTGAAGATCATTGTTGCATGAGGACATGCAATGACTTAAGCATGGGGGAATGTTGAGTCTTAGTATTGACACTTCTATTACCCTATATTATCTATGTCTGAGTCAATTTTACCTATGATATGTGTATCTAATTGACTATTTCATCCATAAATACAATTAATGACCTTCATCATGTGCACAGAGAGGTAACTTATGGTTAAGGCATGATTTGTTTAATTTTATTGAATTAATTCGATTAAATTCTTGATTATGTATGATCCTAATCACTTTGACTCTTAAGCAACATGATTTGGTACTCAGTCTATTATGGTACCAAGGCTCCACCTATTCCGGTACCAGCCTGTGTTAATCCGGTACTAGACATAATTTGAAATTTTGGAAAGCTTCTAGAGGAAAATCGGATACATGGGTTTTGTCTAGAATAATTTTTTCATGCAGACACATGGGACAGTATTCACCCAGCTCACATGTGTGGACCTCCAGCTCAGGGGGAATGATTCTTCCAAAATTAGCAACAAAACTCAAACTACCAACTTGAGCCTTGATTTATGTGCACATGGGAGAATATCTTTCAAAACAAAAAAATGGGTTTTTAGGAATATCATCCAGATATAGAACCCAAAAACCGTTTTTAACATTTCGAATTGGTTGGAAATATATGGGTGGATCCATAACTCGAATCTGCCCAAATTGCAATAAAACCCAAATTTTTGAGGATTTTATCTAAAAATGTAATATTTGAAATCTGAGCATTGGGATTCGATCCCATCCACTTCTCAATGATTATTCATGTATAAATAAGCCTCATATGGCTATGAGAAAGAGTCATTAGTTTCATGAATGTTTTGTAAAGGAGAGATTTATTCTTGTGAGAAAGCTTTGAGTTGCTAGCCATGTAAAAACAGAGTTTTTGATCTCAATGAAGACTTGATTGTTGCTGAAGCATTGGACACCATATCCATTTGATATGAGTCTTTTTAGCAGCACTAACCTCCTGGAAGGGCCCCTCAGAGTGATAAGTGTTGCTATATTTTATTTTCTTTGTATATTAGCATTACGTTTAGTTTCTTTTCTTCTTGCATTATTGTTTAGTTTGAAAGTCATATATTGTGTGTTTGCATTCTGCAATTAATTTGTATTCTGCAAATCGATTCTTAATCGATAAAACTCAAATCAACACCCTCTCACTCAAGGCATTGGTACATTGCATTTGATTGAGGACAAAGTTTGAGTTTAGATCTCATTTCCTTTTACCTAGTTTTTATTCATTTGATTATCTTTTTAATCACTACTAGAATCCATTGAAGGATAGGAAACTAAACTAAGCTACTTGCGATTAATCACAATAACATCACCCTGAGTGCATAAAAGACTGTGATCTAAGCCTTTATAGCACTAAGTTATTCCTGTGTCTCAGTGATGAATCCTTAGTGTTAATTTTCTACAGTGTGGGTTTGAAGATTGTTTTGTCGACTTTAGATTAGGCTAGACTAGGATCTCATCCTGTGTTTCCTGTGCCTGCACCTCGAAGATTATGAGCCCCCGTTGATAATTAAATGTGGGAATTAATAGTGCATATATTTATCCCCAACAAAACCTCTGGTAGTAAAGACTGATTGTAATCCTCAAAAGAATTCATGAACTGATATGTCATGAATACATGGACCAATCAAGGAACGATTGGAAACAAAAGTGCTCATAGATGGCATGATGCATGGAATGCATTGAGGGAACACATGTTACATAAGATGGAAGACAATGGATTTTTCAGTAAGAAAGGAGGACCTTCCAATTTTTTTCTTACATTATGTAAGCGCTGAAGGAAAACTAATATGGGTGGCCATGAGTGTTGGCACCCTGGTTATTAATGGAGGAAGAATTTTTAAAGGCATTCATGTGAAACTTTTGAGTTTCATGTGTACTGATTTGGGAATCGTGATCACCATGTAGCCGGAAGCATAGTTCTTTTGTAACAATGAATCAGAATGAGTAAAGCATATGGTGAGAATCTTGGCTAAGCTCCAATGCACCAAGAAAAAATACTTTTTGTAAAGTGTGGGAAACTTAAAATCAATGCAAAGGTACATTGGATATGAATGTGGCCAGGAATGTTGGCACATTCACTACAGTCAATTGATATCTGAATTACATTTTGAAAAATTTGGTAGGCTAAAATGATGCATAGGTAAGGGATGATGTATCATTTTGCTTTGTATCATTGAATAGATGAAAATGACTTGGACTGTTAGTATGCTTGATTTTGAAAAGGTAATGTGCATGAAAACTAACAATTTGTTTGGCTAAGAAATGTTGAAATTGCAAGAAGAAATGGGTCTTGGATATGGCAGTATTGTAATCCCATAAGGAAGACCAATTGCCTACTGAGCCAAACTGCAAGAAATGTTGAAAGTGCAGGAAGAAAATGAGTCTTGAATATGGCAATGTTGTAAGCCATAGGGAAGACCAATGGCCTGTTGAGCCAAACCGCTATGGGAAGGAAAGTCCCATAATTATGAATTTGTTTCCTATGTGAAACAAATATGGAAACAAAATGTGGAATTTGGATATCTATGGGTCACATATTTACAAGAAAATTTTGAATTTAAAATTTATGATGATGTCTCGTGAATTTTTATATGTATGTGACATGGGTGAGAAAGAGTATAATCCGATCGCATAAAATAAATATTGACTCGAGAAAAGGAGAGTAACCTTCGTCCCTATCTATGATTGAGTCAGGAGAAGGAGAGTAACCTTCGTCCCTAACTTTAGTTGAGCCAGAAGGCTTTCAAGCTGTAAAAGCATGAAAAATGGTTGTTGTTGAGCCATGAGAACCCCATGGTAAGACATGATCACCTAGAATATATTGTGTTGAGTTAACACAAGCTGGAGGGAGGCCTCGGCAGAGAAAGTCTGAGGAACGCCTCGACTGTAAGACTCGACAAAGTCTCTAGAATTATTCTTGTGTGAGAAAACCTTGGCAAGACAAGATGGATCACCCAAGGGACTGTATAGCAGAGAAGGGGATGCCTAATCCTGGGCCTGGAGGGTGAGTGACCGTAAGGAAGAGGAGACCTTGATATTTCTTGTAAACTATTAATCGGGATCATGCACGCGATGGGTAGTTCTTCTTATGCGTGAAAACCTTGGCAAGGCAAGATGGATCACCCGAGGGACTATATAGTAGAGAAGGGGATGCCTGAGCCTGGGCTTGGAGAGTGAGTGACCACAAAGAAGATGAAACCATGATAGTTCTTGTAAACTATTGATTGGGATCATGCACCCAACGAGTATGTAAAGGAAAAACAATGAGCCTAGATAACAAAACAACCATGTGGATACAAATCCACAAACTGCGCAGATAATTATTGTGCTAAGATTATGAAATTTTCATAGGAATTTTTATGCAATGTTTTCGCATAAGACTATTATTGACGTGCTTATTGTCCAAGAATTACTGAAATCAGGTGACGAATATTAAGGGTCTGAAAAAGGACCCGACCGAAGAAGAAGGATCAAGATTTCTAAAACAACTGAATGAAAAAGGCATGACAGGTGTTTTTGAGAAAGAACACCAAGGAAGGTGTTCCTTTAAGGGGGAGGTAATTGTAACACCCTATTTCCCCTAGATTGTAATTAATCTTAAAATAGGATTACCATGCTAAGGCATGCAAACAATGTAAATGTATTATTGTTAAACTTCCCATAGCTGACTATTGGGGGTGAAGCCTTGAAGTATGAGCCATGATATCTCTAGAGGAAATAAATCAGTTAATGAAGAAAGGACCAGTGGTTGAATCATCAACCACCCCCATGAATGGAAACATGGTATAGTTGTAGGATGTCAGCTTGAAGTACCAAAGAGACCTGCAAACCCGAGCTTCCTTCTGACAAAAGGAACAGGACAGATTGGAAAACCTTCAAGAGGAGGGAAGGTAAGATACATATAGATACATGGGAGGAGAACACAAGCTCGTAAGAGAGATGTGTGAACCCAAAGGAAGTGTCGAGAACATGGCCCGAAGAACCCAAACGCAAGCTTGATGTTGATGAAGCATCTGATAAACCTCGCAGGGTCATTGTGACAGAGAGAGTTTCTCTGAGAGATGGAGTAAATTCCCTAGTGATATCATGGCTTGGCACAGGGGTGGATAGAGTGCTAAGAATGAATGCCTCTGAGCCTATGGTTGGGTGGAAAGGCACACACCCACAGTCAGTTGGTTGGGTGAAACTTGTAATAGATAAGTATTCTCATACTCTGTGAAATTAAGTTGTAATTATGTAATGAAATGGGGTATACTGTGAAGGACCCAGGAATGTGTATATTTTCTTAATGGTTATATTGTATCGCTTTATTCTTGTTTAAATTCTATATTTAAGAAAGTATGGATTGGACATGTTTTGTATTCATAAATGCTTGCACCCTGTGGTGGCTTAAGCTATATCCACGAACTGTGATTTCGTCGACCTTGGGCACAGTTTCACATACGCATGTAGACACTCCTAGTCGTTCTGAGTCCCTTGGAGGAGGAAGTCTGTTAAATATCAGGAGAGATAGTGCACGTATGCACAAGCTCTCTATGAGGTAGGTAGAGATTGAGAACCACTTAAGTTCTAGAGTTGACGAATGAGCGTAAGGGGTGTGTGGAAGGATTCTTCCAAGAGTTAAGTTCAAGAGAAAGAGTGCAAATCTCTTAATCCCTTCAGAGATAACAAAGCTCAAGAAGGGTAGCAAGGATGAAGTATCGAAAGGGAAGGTTCCCTTGTTTGGAATATGAACAGACGAAATATGTTCAGAAGAAGCCACGGTCTGTTGCGACCATTGGATATGGGAAAGAGTGTGGGAGTTAACCCTTGGAGTCATTCGGACTTCGCGAGTTCGATGAACTGAGCGAGCTTGTCGTAAGGGAGGTAGAATCCCCAAAGTCCCTAAGACCCAAAGTTAACTCTTAACCTTAGATCTAAGGATGCTCGAGAACCATCTTAGCCATCAGATACAGGAGGTAGACGATAGTCAAGTTACCAGAACTACCCATGACTTAAGAATCTGATAGTGGAGATGGATGCAAGTCGTTTAATGGGAGGATAGGCCATCCTAGTCATCGAATCGACTCAAATACTCATTGGAGTTACATAATCAAACACCAGTCACTCGACCCATAATCAAACCACGTCATTGATCTTGTTGGGGATGGAAGATCAACGACTAGGATCATACCAGAGTCGAGCGAGCACTTTCCAAATTTTGGAGATTGAGTTGTTTGATAAAGAGCACGCACATTGGTGCCCTGCAATTACTGTGAACCGTCGATCGGTGGACACTTTGGTATTGGTCGGATCATGACCGTCAAGCCTTGAACAGTTGTGAGGGGGATGGTTGTGATCCCCTTAGCAAATTTGTGGAGTGACAGAGTCCTTTGGTTTCGTCGGTCTAGGAGAATCGAAAACCTTGGAAAAGATAATGTTTTCAAGAGTAAAGGCGAGACCCAAGATAGTCGGGTTTGCAGGAAGAACGAAGGCTGAGGCCTTGAACATATACAAAACTCTTCCAAGTTCGGAGAACCTGGACCATTAGATAAACATCTAGGGAAGCAGAGGAGAAGCGATGAGAAGGGAAAAGATCCTAACCATCGGATCTGAGCGTGTTAGGCCCAAGATACGATCATTTTTATGACGGTTATTATACATTTTTGCCGCATGTACATATATGTTTTGCACGTTTTGAAGGAGCATTTTGAAGAATTTTATGATAAAATGGTATAATCGACATGAGGTACGTGTAATTCATGTTTTATGATTAAATCAAGTTTAATTCATCATGTTTTATGGTTTCCAAGAGTTAATTCATGTTTTTTTGCTGTTACAGGGCAAAATGCACCATGTTTCTAGTTCCGGCACTTGATCCGGCACTCGTTCCGGTACCCAATCCAACACTCGTTCCAGCACCCAGTATTGCACAAAAACACAAGGCAAGTTGGCGGTTATGGTATTGGCGGCCATTGATGGACAAATTGAGCATGTGGGTTTTGTTTACCATTGCCCCCTCCATCTACTAAGCTTAAGACAACTCAATTTCAGTTGTCCAAAGAAGGTGATTATTGGCTTCCTTCATTTTGTTAGTTATGGCCACATTTATTGTAATTTGTCGAATTTAGAGGTGGCTCGACCCTCCTGTGGTCGACCACCTGGGTTGTAAGCTTATAAATACTGATAGGATGGTCATTAGATTGTTAACCAAGTAGCATAAGCATTAGAATTGCCAGACACTCGTTTTTACTCTGTTTTGACATTTCACATTGCCAKAATTGTGCCAGAACTACGTTTTCATGTTTTCATGGTGAATTCGACCTGTTGAAGTTCGTGGTGTGCTTGTAGAAGGTAGCCACGACTCGCTGGGGGGCCCACCAACAGTCTGGTGATTGTATTTCTGTTGTTTATACAATTTCTTAATTTAACTACTCTTTCTTATTTCCTGTACATGTGTGTTTTTTATCTAATTGATTAATTTGTTGTAGCTTAACTGTCTTGATTTTATTTTGCAGGTTAGATGATGATATGTGTTAGCATGTATTATTTTTTTATATTAAGAACAAACTTGCAAGATTATACACTAACCTCGTGTGCAGTTAGACGTTAGATCATACTTTCTTTTATGACTTTATAGTCTAGTTTAAAACAGATTTTTAATTAGATAGAACAGAGTTTTAACTTGGGTTTCTTTGACAGGGATGTTGATGGATGGATAGATTTAATTCCTGTTCTTAGTTATAGTTTGCTTACTTCAGTTTTAGATAGATTTCATTTTCTTCATTATTGGTTAATGTAATTGTCAATTTACTTCTTGATATCATAGTTTAATTTATGTTTTTAATTCATCATAGCTTGAATGATTAGAATAGACATAGCATAGTTTTCCTTTACGCAATTTCCTTTCATAGATTAAAATGCAATTAAATTCCTTAGTTAGATAATGATGATCTCATTATGATGTTAATGGTTTATACATGAATATGCAGGGTATTTAACATTACTTTTGTCATGGCTAAATTCTCCTTAGATTGTTTAATACATACCTCTCATTTTTCCATTGAGATTAGTGTTGCGTTTATACCGTTGGAATTGTCCTTTGTTGTCAAGTGTCATCAAGATATCATCCATCACCACCAAAGGAATTCACACAACCACCATCATTACATTTGAGTGTTTCATAGATTAAAGATAGTTTCTTGCTTTTGTAGATCAGAAAAGATAGTTTCTTGCTTTCATATGTTAGAATATAGTTTTATTGTTGTTATAGGGTAGTTAGTCTTTTGCTTCCATAGATTTAAGAGCAGTTTTGTTTATTGTAAATTAGGCATTTAGTTGGTAGTCCTCATTGCTTTCAATAAAATGGATTTCATCTCATGCATTAGAAATAGTTTTGCATCAAGCATTTAGTCCACTTGCCTCTTAGGCTAGCTAGTTGTTCAATGAGAATTCTTTGCTTACTTGTCCCTTTGCTTTAGTAGGATAGATAGTTGTCTTTGCTTACTTGTCTTTTGCTTTAGTAGGTTAGTTAGGTGTCTTTGCTTACTTGTCTATTTTCTTTAATAGGTTAGATAGGTGCTTTTTCTTACTTGCTTATTTAATTGCTTTCATAGGGTAGTTGCTCATTGAATGTAGGTTGGCAAGTTAAAAGTAGTTTGCTTTCATCATTTGCTTAGTATGCTTAGTATTTTACCTTTTCTTATTGTCATGAACTAGTTTGCTTTGAATAGGGTTTTTACTTGCTTTCTTAGGAACTATCCATCAGTACTTGGCCCAAAAGTACTTAGGTTACCTAGTTTCAAGTTGCTTAGTAGGGTTTGCTCATTAGATAGGTTTGCTTGAATAGATTAGTCTTAGATAGTTGCTTTCATTAATTAGATTATACTTCTACCAGCCTTTTACCTTTGGCATATATTTTGCTACAACTCTAAGTTTACTTACCCCGGGTTGACAATTTAAATGAAGGTAGTTTAATGTCTTTTTTAGTACATATAAATCACCTAACATTTTGGCACCATTGTCGAGGAGTTGTCTCAAGGTAAGAAGTAATTAGGAATTAGACCATTTCTAGACCATAGCATTAGTTTGGTGGTGGGGGAACTTTAAGATGAAAGGTAAGAACCTGCGCATCTGCTATAGCAGGCTCCCCCAAACCCAATGGTAGTTTTCCCTTTTTGTTTTTGTTTTCTTTCATGAATAGACCTAGAGACCCACAAGGTAGATACATTAAATCTAAATCAGACCTTTCAACCAAGGTTCCTTCCCATATTTTTGGGGGAAGGAGCATTCCGCTTGTAAAATCCGCAGACCAATACCGAAAAACAAAAGCTAGTTCAACCCAAAGAGCTAAAATAGTCTCTAAGAAGACTAACACAGGGAGCATTATAGAACAAGAAATTGAAGCATCAAACATATTGGGACAGGAGGCAAGACCACTTGAGCCTTCCGCAGAACCAAACAATACAGCTTTTGTTTTTACACCACCACCAGGGAATCCTAATTTTGAAGATATCATAGACCCTGAACAGGTGAATATTTTGTTTGGTAGTTCAACCAATGTAATTATCTCTCAAATTGACACAGAAATGTTGGCACCAATAATCTCAACCAGCTCGAGTAGAGTCCCAGACATCCAATCAGTAGGAAGACCTTTTCATCAAAGAGAAACTTTGTTCTCTTCAAAGATAAAACCACTTAGGTACTCTCTTTTTGGAAACCAAGCCAATATGGGTGATCAGGAGGACCATAACAATGTAAGACATGGGGAGGAAGAAGATACTGGAAACCAAACCAAAAATACCTTCGGATTTCCAATTTTAGACACCACTCCAAATGTCAACATGAAGAATATTCCTCTCTCAACACTGCCTACCTTTTATGGTAAAAATAGTGAAGATCCAGAAACCTTCCTATTTGAATTTGACATCTTGTGCAGGAGCTACAAATATGTGCAAGATGCCCAGAAATTAAAACTCTTTCCTTCCACCCTCAAAGACTCTACATTAAGATGGTTCATGGGCTTGGGAGATTCCAGTATTAGGTCTTGGGAATCCATGAAAGACATCTTTCTTAAGAAGTACCAAGACTACTGCAAGACCAAAGAGTCTCGTAATGACATATTTAAATTCAAACAGTTAGAAGACGAGACCCTTGAAGACTATATGGAAAGATTTGGTTATATCTCCCAGAAGTCAAAATACCATGACCTCCCAGAGGATGCAGTTAGGGCTCTTTTCCTTAAGGGAATTTCAGAAGAATATTTAGAGATGCTTAACCTGATGACATCAGGTGATATTTCTCATAAACCATTTTCTGAAATATGTGAAATGTGTAAAAACTACTCAATGAGTAGAGCCAAAACAGGAAAGAGTGTTTGGGACCCTTACAATAGAAGCTTAAAACCAGATAGTTTAGGTGGTATTACAAGAGCAGAGATAGGGAACCTTCTAGAAAACTTCAATACAGACATCCTAAGCACAATAGGTTCCCCGTTGGACACCCTTAAACTCAAAAAGAAACAGGAGGAGGAGAATGCAACAATGAGCATATATTGCCCAAGATGCAGAAGGAAGCGTTCCTCAAGGGAATGCCCATTAGATAACATTTTAGTTTGTGGATTCTGTACAAAAGACCATTCAACTAAGAAATGTCCATCCTTGCCTGGTTTATTAGCCATCTATAGAGTGGAGATCCTAGGGAGTCTTCCTATGCACCTAGGAGGCCATGGCAGCCTAGGAATCAACCCACATACCCGGATCTACAATCCCAAGTTCCACCCTATTATCAACAACAACAATAGTGGAACCCACCAGGTTGGCAAAACTGGTCTACTCAGTACCAACATCCTTGGCTACAAGGATGGAGAGGAGGACACAATATAGGAAACCCTCAAGCTCCACCTATTCGTATGTCCAACCATCCTTATCCTCAGTTCCCATCGAACACTCCACAGCTTCTGCCAGGATTTGTTCCACCACCTTTACCTCCTATCACACAACAACAATTCCTACAATATCAAAATGAAAGCTCCTCAAGACTGACACTATTACCAGCACAGCCAGTACTGAACCCCAATAATAATCCCCCTCAACCTCTTAACAATGTTGAGATGCAGGCCTTCTCGACATATCTCATTACTCCTGTTCCATTATAGAAAATTCAACTAAGATCAGGAAAAGTTCTAGATAAGCAGAGACCTTCAGTATTTAGCTAGGAAGAAGAAGAAGAAGAAACCACCCAACAACCCATAGATGACACTAGGTGGGAAGATGCTATTATCCCAAAGAATCAAGAATGCAAGATTCCCCAAAATGAACCTTCACAAATTACAAAGGTCCCTCCTTATCCATACCAATTGGTAATCGAGAAACCTACCACCCGATTGGAATTTGACATTTTGAATGAATTGAAAAATATTTGTGTCAAGATTCCTCTGCTTCAAGCCATTAAAGACATTCCAATCTATAGTAAGGTAGTCAAAGAATTGTGTATTAAGAAGCCAGGTAGGAAGCAAAAGGACCCCTCTATAGTACATTTGGTAGGAGGACTCTTTGAGTACATATCAAAGCAACCAAAGCTAGCAAAGTATGGGAATCCAGAAAACCCTGTAGTGACCATAACCATTAAGGAGGTCTCCATCGAAAACACTCTCATAGACCTAGGGGAAGCCATTAATGTTATGACCACTACTACCTTGGAACAATTACAGTTACAACCTCTTCTTCGGCCTACCCCAACCATTTTGGAATTAGAATATAAGACTAGGGTTATACCTGAAGGGATTTTAGATGATTTCATGGTTACTTTAGCCTCATGGGAGTACCCAGTAGATTTCCTTGTCATTCATTCAAAGGATCCTACCAAATGCCATCCCATTATTTTGGGAAGACCTTGGCTAGCCACAGCCAATGCATTTATTGGTTGTAGAGAAGGAGAAATGACCATCT
The DNA here is from genome assembly GCA_032191745.1 of Picea mariana. NCBI lineage: Eukaryota > Viridiplantae > Streptophyta > Pinopsida > Pinales > Pinaceae > Picea > Picea mariana. The sequence continues at coordinate 127,648 of JASDQU010735899.1, read as the reverse complement.
TGAATGGTCTCTCTATCCATAAGCTCACCATTTACCCTCCATCTCAACCTATTATGGAGAATCTATGGTGGCTTGAATTCCCATACGAGAATGAGGACTGGGAAGAACCCGTATTGCCTAGTGACCATGCAAGGGCACTTCAGGAGCATACACAAGAAAATGTGCTAAACCAATTCATTTCTACTATCACATGTGTGGATTTTCCACAGTCTTTTCCCCAATTTGAGTACATGTTTGGGGAATAATTTCAAGAACAATTGGATCCATCCATTTTGTCTTCTGCAACTTTTATTTTTGAGATAGATGAGTCTGCCATGTCTTATACTATGCCCTACGAAATTAGTCCAAGGAAATTTTTACATATAAACTTCGGGTTAGATACAGACCAACATAAACAGTTAGTAGATATCCTTAAAGAACAATCAGGAGAATTTTCCTGGGAATACACTGACATGAAGGGTATACACCCTGATGCATGCATCCATCATATATACACCCAGGGGGAAGTAACACCTGTTAGGCAACCCCAGAGAAGGATGAACCCAACACTCAAAGACATAGTCAAGGAGGAAATCCAAAAGTTGTTAAATGTCATATTTATCTGTCCCATCTCCGACAGTAAGTGGGTATCCCCACTTGTAGTGGTCCCAAAGAAAGTGACAGGGAAATGGAGAATTTGTGTTGATTTCCGGGAACTCAACAAGGCCACTCTAAAAGACTACTTTCCTCTTTCTTTCATTGACCAAGTTCTAGATACCTTTTCTAGAAAGAAGTACTTTTCCTTTATATATGGGTACAGTGGGTACAATCATATTCTTATAGCACCTGAGGACTAGGATAAGACTACCTTTACTTGTCCTTGGGGCACCTATGCCTATAGGGTCTTACCATTTGGATTGTGTAATGCCCCTGCCACTTTTCAATGAGCAGTACTAGGGATATTTGCCGATCTTAGTTATGATTGTGTGGAGGTCTACATGGATGACTTCACAGTCTATGGAAACACTTGCCAAGAAGCCTTAGACAACTTAGAAAAAGTCCTCATTAGATGCCAGGAAATGAACCTATCTCTAAGCCATGAAAAATGTAAAATATTGTTAACTGAAGGAGTGGTTCTAGGACATCATGTTTCATCTGAAGGGATAAAAGTCGATCCTGCAAAGATTGAGTTCATTGTCAGACTTCCACCCCCCAAGACCAAGAAAGAGGTAAGAATCTTTCTTGGACATGCCGGATATTACCAGCGGTTTATTGAAAATTTTACAAAGATTGTTGCATCTATGTTTGGATTATTGATAAAAAGATGTTGATTTTGTTTGGACTGAGCATTGTCAAACTACCTTTGAAGCCCTAAAAGCCAAGTTGTCTGTAGCACCAGTTCTTAGAGGGACCAATTGGACTCTCCCATTTCATATATCCACTGATGCCTCCGACACAACAATAGGAGGGGTATTAGGGCAGAAAGAGGACCAACAATCCTATGCCATTTATTTTGTAAGCAAGAACTTGTCCCCTGCCGAGTTGAACTACACAGTCACTGAGAAAGAGTTCTTGGCAGTTGTTCATGCTATTAACAATTTTTTTCATTACATTACAGGTTATGAATTATTTGTACACACCAATCATTCTGCCATTAGGTTTCTCATGAACAAACCTATAACTAATGGCCAAGTAACTAGGTGGCTCTTGTTATTGCAAGAATGTAATATCACTGTGCTTGACCGATATGGAAATGATAATGTAGTAGCTGACTTTATTTCTCGCATTAAGAATGAGGATGATGATACCCCTATAGACGATAGTTTCCCATATGGGCATCTTTTTTCCCTCTCTGTCAATACCCCATGGTTTGCGGATATGGGAAACTATCTGGCTACTAGGAGATTACCGTCTCATTTGTTACCTCATGAAAAGAGGAAAATTATTACATAGAGTGCTAATTACTCTTGGGTTGGTCATGATATTTTTCGCACAGGTCCTGATTTGATTATTCATAGATGTGTCTGAGAAGACGAGGTACCTAAAATACTATGAAGTTGTCATGATGGACCATGTGGTGGCCATTTCTATGACAAACGTACAACATATAAGGTGTTACATTCAGGTTACTATTGACCTAGCATTTTCAAATATGCTTCCAAGTATGTGAGAAGTTGTGATAGTTTCCAAAGGATAGGTAGACCTACGTTAGCTGAAGAAATGCCTTTACAGGACCAAGTTATGATAGAACCCTTTGAAAAATGGGCCCTCAACTTTGTAGGACCAATTTCACCCATGTCCCGTAGGAAGAACTATATCTTGGTTTGTATAGACTATGTCACCAAATGGGTAGAGGCAAAAGCCCTATTTAGGGCCACAGAGAATTCTATTGTCGAATTCATCTATGAAGACATCTTTACCCACTTCAGTGTCCCTCGTGAAATTGTTACCGACCAAGGCACTCAATTCACTTCCAAGCTGATGAAAGAGCTAATAGAGAAATATGGGATTAAACATTGTAAATCTTATCCATACCACCCACAAGCCAATGGTCAGGTAGAATCCACAAACAAAGTTCTGGAAGCCATATTGACCAAGACTGTTCAGTTACATCACCGAGATTGGGCTGATGGGCTCCCAGAGGCTTTGTGGGCATATCGAACTACCTGGAAGAATACCACTAGGCATACCCCTTATGAGCTAATGTACGAGAAAAAAGTACTTTTACCAATAGAATTCCAAGTAAGGACCTTCCGTATTGCCACAGAATTAGGATTGAACCTAGATGAGGCTCAGAAGCAATGAGCCTTACAGTTGAATGATTTGGATGAAATCAGGCAAGATTCCATCCAACGGACAATATTGGTCCAAAACCATAGGAGAAAGTGGCATGACAAGTTTATTAAAAAGAAACACTTCGAGCCTAGTGATTGGGCCATGTTGTTTGATTCCCAGTTCAAAACCTTCAAAGGAAAACTTACCACTTGTCGGTTGGGTCCTTACGAGGTAGACATTGTATATGACAATGGAGCCGTAAAAATTAAAACAATTAACGATGGACAAGTCTCCTTTGTGGTAAATGGACACCGACTTAAATTTTATAATAAGCCCATTTCCAGAGAGGATTTTCTACAGGTCATGCCAGCTAACAAGGCGTTGGCCTTAGTAGATGGGGAAGCCCCCCCTTGTTCTTGAAAATTTTTTTTAAAATATTTCCTACTGTATATATGTAAATAGTTTGTGTTAATAAGGCAATTCTAAGAGGTTTCTGTAAGTATTTATTTCACCATGAGTACACAGTTTCAAGATCTTTCTTCACAACATTGTTATACTTGAATTTTGTGTCTGCTAAAGCATAAAATGAATAGTGACTTACTGTAATTAGCCATGTTTTTGCAAAATTATCATTTTTAAGGCATTCTAAAGCAGTTTCTCTTGAAACTCTTCACCACTGTATAAGGAAGTGATACCATAACTATCAAGCCTAGAGGTCTCTCGTACAATTTTTCCAAGAAACCTGAGTAAGTAAGTCAAGTGTCTTTATCAAATAGTAACAGGGAGGTCTCATTAGCAGTTAGTCATGGAAACATCATAATAATTACAAAATAAGAAAGTGAGTTGAGCCTAGAGATACCTTTCTGTTCTTTCTCGATGGTACCATCCACTACACACTAAATAGCTTGATTATATCATATATTTAGATAGGCCAGGTCCGCTTAAGTACCCCTTACATTAGGAAAACCACTAATAATATAACGGAAAGTCATCCTCTAACATAAATACCATCCCAATTGAAAAGAAAAAAATAAAGAAAAGTTGTTTTCAGAGCTGTCCCCCCATCTTCTTGCATAAGCAATCTTATATTAAAATCTTAAAAGATGGAGGACCAGTCTCTGAGGGTTTAAGAGGATAACCCATCGGGATACTAAACAGGTCTGCTGGAAATAGGTATCGACCTGTGGTATGACTAGGTAAACCCGCCAGAGTACTGAACAGGCTTGCTGGCAGTGGGGTATTCTACCTAGCGAGGATGGTAATCTGACAAAAATAAATAATAAATGTAAACTTGTCCTGATGTACGGCATTACTTGTAGATAAAGCTGACATGAAGTATGTGTGGTTAAGCTAAGGTTAATAAACTCCATACACTTTCCATTGGGAAATAACTTTAAGACTATCTTGAAACTCTCTTGCCTACCTCTTCTTATCTATATATAGGATCTCTTATCCTATAGGTGGGGCCATCTCCTAACTGTCTCATTAGACCAATCTGTGAAATTTCATCTTTACACTTGACATACTGTAAATCTTCGACTATTGGGGGATACTGATTAGTTTCCTATACTTTTTATTGTGAGGTTCACAATACTTAGGTGTGGGGGAGGGGTTCATGAGCTGACAAATGATCATTTCCTATAGAAAAGAGTCTTTGCAAGAATTTTTGTATTATTACCATGATACAGGTTATTACATTGATAGTCATGTTATTTTTAAATGCTTAACTCTTGTGTGCTATACATTACTGAACTCATGCTTAACAGACCACTCTTTATTGGTTATATTCCATTACAAGATGCATACTGTAGGTTTGACAATACATGTTTTATGCTTTCTATAACCTATTCATTATAGGTTTTGACATTATATGTCATATGCAAGAAGAATGAGTGAGCATGGAGCACTCTGCCTCTGCTCATTAACCACTATGGTTGTCAAAAACACTTCAAAATTGCAGGCTATCCATTATAAGAGGCAAAAATGCACTTAACACAGGGGTACCGGATGAAGTATCGTATGAGGTGCCGAATGAGATGTCGTTTGAAGTACCATTGAATTGCATACTAGTAACTGTCCTAGATTCCAGGTAACCAGAATTCAATTATATTCAATTACATAGGTTGCAGGCATTGATTAAAAGATGCCTCATATGGTTATGATCAAATGTCCAAGTCAAAAGACTTGGACATTGATCTAATTATGCACCAATCCATTGCCAAAAATTGAGCCTTTGAATTCGAATTCTTCACACATGGCAGCACACGTGCACATGTGTGTAACTCACTCCACCTTAAGTGCATCCAAAATAGGGCTGGACACTCTATTATTTCACTTTCCCTTGCCATTTGCTCTGCCCTACGTTAAGGAATCATGCCCAACATCTGCCAAATTCTCCTTCTATTCTAATCGCACTCAGGTTGTGCTAAACCCATGCCATCTCTTAGCCTGTTCGCAACCTTGCTTGGTAAAATTCACCCTCTGTTCCAATCGCACTTAGACCGTGCCCAATTCGTGTCATTGCTTGGCTCGATTTCTCCCTTTCTTGGTGAATTCAAACTCTATCACAATGCCTAGGAGATACGAACCCTCCTCCTATGCAGACTTGTTTTCCATTCCAGAATTTGCATAGTGCAGGGAAGTGTTCTTGCGGGCTGGCTGGGGGCCATTTCTGTCTAGTTTGCAAGGCCATGATGATGGTCTTTCTATGCAATTTGCAGTTGGTTTTGATGGAAAGATAGCACATGTAGGGTCTTTCAACTTTACTGTCATAGAAGAGTCAATTGATACTGCAACAAAACTCCCAAGAATGGGAGATAGATGGTTCAAGAATCATCAATTGCCACGCTCAAGTTACAACATGGTGTTTAAGCAAAAGGGTATGCTAAGGAGTGGATAAAGCCAGAATTGGTCAATCCCCTCATCGTCATCACAAGGTTAATTACATGTGAAGGTAGATACTCCACCTTCAAAGCTTGTCATTTTAGATTGTTGGCTCATTTTCTGTTCAATAAACCCTTGAACTTTCCCTTTTATTTTCTCAAAATCTTGGAGAAGATGTCTTCTCAAGTGAGGAAAAATGTGAATAACCCCCAAAATAGTCTCTTCCACCATGGTTTGATCAAACTCCTCATTCTTACCGAACTAGAGAAACAGGGGCAAAGTTGGGATGCCTTTATATACCAATTTTCAAACCCCCACTTGACAATTAAGACTGGAAGAAAGCCACTTATCCTAAAAACTATCTCTCCATCCAAGCCTCACTCTCCAAGAACTCCAAACTCCATTGCACAAACCCTCTCTTTGCCGAAACAATACCAAAATCTTGTTGATATTCCTACTTCTTCATCGAGGAAAAAGACCAAGAACAAAGACCAAAAGAAGCCTATTGTTGACCCCTCAATGCCTTCATTTTCTCTTGATCCTACACCTAAGAAGACCCAAGAATTAATGCAGCAAGACTTTCCCATCATTCCCACAAACAAGAGAGGAGCCAACTGATTTGGTAAGGGACCCTTTCGAAAGTGTACCCAGAACATAAGAACCAATCCTTATGCAAAACCTCCACCTACTTCGGATCCTATCCAAGTTTCCTCCGACCTTGAGAGCCCTCATAAGAAACCTAGAGAAGTCTCTGCGGATGGATTAGAGCCACTAAGGAAAACAAAATCAGAACCCACATCACCTTTCCAATATCCCATCACTCCTACTTCACCCATGCCTACTCTTGATCCTAAAACTGATAAATTTTCCACATCCCTCAAAGCATCTAAGCCTTCCTCAGAGATCATCGATTCTGTCCCAACCATAGAGCAGCTACAAAAAGAAAACCATAAGCTTCTCCAATAGTTGGAAGAGAGGAAGACAATAGATACACACCTTCATCATGATAATACAGTCCTTCAGGCAAAGGTCAATTCCCTTCAACGGTTGGTTGATGAAATGACTAAATCTAACTGCAGTCTCAGAGCACAATTGAAGAAACAAAAGAGGCACAAGGATAAGTCCACACAGCAAGAAGGAGAAGCTTCCAAAGTCAATCCTCCTCAGCAAGCCTAGTTCCGAGGGGTAACTTCTTTTTGTTTGCAGTGGGACCTGCAAAGTCATAGGTGTGGGGGTAATGTTGGGCCCGAGATATGATAATTTTTATGACGATTATTATACATTTTTTCTGCATGTACATATATGTTTTGCACGTTTTGAAGGATATTTTTGAAGAATTTTATGATAAAATGGTATAATCTGCATGAGGTATATCTAATTCATGTTTTATGATTAAATAAAGTTTAATTCATCATGTTTTATGGTTTCCAAGAGTTAATTCATGTTTTTCTGTTGTTACAGGGCAAAACACACCATGTTTCCAGTTTTGGCACTTGATTCGGCACTCGTTCCAGCACTCGTTCTGGTACCCGATCCGACACTCGTTCCAGCACCCAGTATTGCACAAAAACGCAAGGCGAGTTGGCGGTTATGGTATTGGCGGCCAGTGATGGACAAATCAAGCATGTGGGTTTTGTTTATCATCACCCCCTCTAGCTACTAAGCTCAAGACAACTCGATTTCAGTTGTCCAAAGAGGGCGATTATTAGCTTCCTCCGTTTTGTTAGTTATGGTTGCTTTATTGTAATTTGTCGAATTTAGAGGTGGTTCGACCCTCCTGTGGCCGACCACCTGGGTTTTAAGCTTATAAATACCGATAGGATGGTCATTATATTGTTAAGCAAGTATCATAAGAATTAGAATTCCCAGAAACTCGTTTTTACTCTGCTTTGACATTTCACATTGCTAGAATTGTGCCAGAACTGCGTTTTCATGTTTTCATGGTGAATTCGACCTGTTGAAGTTCGTGGTGTGCTTGTAGAAGGTAGCCACGACTTGTTGGGGGGCCCATCAACAGTCTAGTGATTGTATTTCTATTATTTATGCAATTTCTTAATTTAACTACTCTTTCTTATTTCCTGTACATGTGTGTTTTTTATCTAATTGATTAATTTGTTGTAGCTTAATTGTCTTGCTTTTATTTTGCAGGTTAGATGATGATATGTGTTAGCATGTATTAGTTTTGTAGATTAGGAATAAACTTGCAAGTTTCTACACTAACCCCATGTGCAGTTAGACGTTAGATCATACTTTCTTTTATGATTTTATAGTCTAGTTTAAAACAGATTTTTAATTAGATAGAACAGAGTTTTAACTTGGGTTTCTTTGACAGGGATGTTGATGGATGAATAGATTTAATTCTCGTTCTTAGTTATAGTTTGCTTACTTCAGTTTTAGATAGATTTCATTTTCTTCATTATTGGTTAATGTAATTTTCAATTTACTTCTTGATATCATAGTTTAATTTATGTTTTTAATTCATCATAGCTTGAATGATTAGAATAGACATAGCATAGTTTTCCTTTACTCAATTTCCTTTCATGGATTAAAATGCAATTAAATTCCTTAGATAATTATGATCTCATTATGATGTTAATGGTTTATACATGAATGTGCAGGGTATTTAACATTACTTTTGTCATGGCTAAATTCTCCTTAGATTGTTTAATACATACCTTTCATTTTGCCATTGAGATTAGTGTTGAGTTTATACCGTTGGAATCATCCTTTGTTGTCAAGTGTCATCGAGATATCATCTGTCACCACCAAAGGCATTCACACAACCACCAGCATTACATTTGAGTGTTTCATTGATTAAAGATAGTTTCTTACTTTTGTAGATTAGAAAAGACAGTTTCTTTCTTTCATAGGTTAGAATATAGTTTTCTTGTTGTTATAGGGTAGTTAGTCTTTTTCTTCCATAGATTTAAGAGCAGTTTTGTTTATTGTAAATTAGGCATTTAGTTGGTAGTACTCATTGCTTTCAATAAAATGGATTTCATCTCATGCATTAGAAATAGTTTTGCATCAAGAATTTAGTCCACTTGCCTCTTAGGCTATCTAGTTGTTCAATGAGAAGTCTTTGCTTACTTGTCCCTTTTCTTTAGTAGGATAGATAGTTGTCTTTGCTTAATTGTCTTTTTCTTTAGTAGGTTAGTTAGGTGTATTTGCTTACTTGTCTATTTGCTTTAATAGGTTAGATATGTGCTTTTTCTTACTTGCTTATTTAATTGCTTTCATAGCGTAGTTTCTCATTGAATGTAGGTTGGCAAGTTAAAAGTAATTTGCTTTCATCATTTGCTTAGTATGCTTAGTAGTTTACCTTTTCTTATTGTCGTGAACTAGTTTGTTTTGAATAGGGTTTTTACTTGCTTTCTTAGGAACTATCCATCAGTCCTTGGCCCAAAAGTACTTAGGTTACCTAGTTTCAAGTTGCTTAGTAGGGTTTTCTCATTAGATAGGTTTGCTTGAATAGATTAGTCTTAGATAGTTGCTTTCATTAACTAGATTATATTCCTACCAGACTTTTACCTTTGGCATATATTTTTCTACAACTCTAAGTTTACTTACCCCGAGTTGACAATTTAATTGAGGGTAGTTTAGTGTCTTTTTTAGTACATATAAATCACCTAACAGAGCACAAGGGGACAATAGTCGTTCGATCTAAGGTAAAGTGCACGATTTTTAACCTTTGTGTGCACAACAGGGTTGACTGGCCAAAGTCTCGAAGTGAAGTGGGGTCGTTCATCTCCAAGAGGGATAGGTGGCGCAAGATCCAAAACCCCTGAGAGAGAGCCTGTGGTCAAGGAGAGTTTGAAATCACCGAAGTAAATCTTGATCGTTGGTCGTTAGGGGAGGTATGTGTCAACAGATACAAGGCTCCCGGAAGAATCACTTCGAAGGTTTCAGTTGAGAGTTGAAACTCCCAAAACTCAAAGTCAGGAGTGAATCTGGATTGTCAGATCTAGAGAGACATGTGGTGATAGATCGTGATATTCCAAAGGAAAGAAGTGAGTGAAAGAGTCGAAGTCCCAAAGGAGATCTCAATCATTGATCGAGGAGGAGGTTGAAGGACTGTTGACTTGGTCTTGGTTGAAAAGTGTCGAAGTCCCGAAGAGGACCAGGGTCGTTAATTTGGAGAGGACATGTGTCAAAAGATATAACACTCTGGAAGGATTCACTCTGGAGATTTATGTTTGTGGAGGGAGGATATATATCGTTGATCAAAGTAGATGTGTGGCATCCAATATACAACTCTGGGTATGGAGCACTCTGGGAGAAAGGGGTGAATGAAGGAGAAAGAACTCCCGAAGGCTAGAGAGTCAAAGCTCATCAGAACCGTTCTTTTGTTGAGGAAAGGTATCAGCAGATCTTCCACTCTGGAAGATAGCTACTGACAGAGGAAGCGAAAGCTGAGATTTGAGACTCACGAAACCTGAATCATGAAATAAATCAGAGCTGTTGATTTTGAAAGCTTAGATCTGATCTGTAGATTCAAAAAGGATAGATCTGAGCCGTCAATTCAAAAGTACCATCAAGGTCGTGAGATTGACGGTCCTGTCACATTGTGGGGACCAAAGGTGTGTGAACTTTAAAAAGTTGAGGACGGGCCGCAATCCAGACCAGGGTTTTGGAGAAAGGACACGTGGAGGCTCAAGGTGAATTGTGGGGTGAAAATTAGTTTGGTTTTAAACCACCCTTGGTCGTGCCTGCAATCGCATGGTTACATAAGGTCATCGTCCAAGGTCATATCAAGGAAGGGGCTTATCAAAAAAGGATCTAGCACCAAGACTCTAAGATTTCATAGGCGAGAAGGGGAAGGTCGCGGTTACCATTAGACCTACACCTAGAAGTCGAAGGGGTCTGCATTTAATTACAAAGAGAGACCATCAGGGTCTCAGAGATTCATTTGGCTTCAAAATCGTAGATCCTTGACTAGGAGGTCAGACTGGTTCCCCAACTTTCCAAATTACAAACCATGAACGAAGAATCTGTCCCTTAATAAAAGCGAAAATTTGTATGCCCCGTCGTGGGTGTGTTACAGCAAGTGGCCTCACTAGCAGTACTAGCTCGGAGCGATCTAGAGTTTAGAGGGATTTATCCCTCAGGATCCAGGAGGGAGTATAATCCTCCAATGACAGTGAAAAGGAAATTGGACAGAGAAAAGACATCCTCATATGTTGTGCAGGCTCAGAGGGAGTCAAGTTTCAGAAGGAGCATGTGATATCAAAGTGATCCTGATATCAAGGAGAGTTAGTTGTCTCAGAGGGAGATATGTTCATCCAGAGTTATTTCCCCCATAGGTTTAGGTGGGAGAGAGACATATTCAAGGACTGAAAGATAAGTTTCATGGGTGGAGGAGGTCATACATGAGATACAAGAGAAGGAGGCTTGTGAGGGCTATGTACCTTCCATGGAGGATCTAGTTGACTCAGAAAGATTTTCTACAGTTATTTTCTATAGGATTTTCTTCTATCATAGAGGAGTATCTAGTGACGCAGTTTGAACTGTGCAATTTTCTTTAGTGACTGAGGATGCGACCAATCAGACAGATTTTTCCTCAGTGACCAAATATGCGACCAGGTAAACATAGTTTTCCTCAATGGTCGAGGATGTGGCCAGTTAGACATATTGGACAACAGTTCTTTCTCCAATGATCATGGTTGTAGCCAATTAGATAGACTTGAAAATAATACCTTTTCCCATGATAAATTTCATAGACCCATTTTCCACAGTGACAGAGGGAGTATCCAATCTAGACTATTGGAGTATAGATGAGGTGGTAGATTCATAGCTATATCTAATTTTTGTGAAACTTATGCATCCAGGTGTTGGAGGATGGGTCGATACCTCCCTTTCTAAGAGAGAGTGTTGAGTTTGTAGCATCAAGAGGCATTCTCAATTGTGAAGTGTGGTGAGAATACCTTCCTCTCTAAGAGGGAGTGTTGATTTTTGTAGCTTCGGGAAGGTATTCTCACATGACCCTAGGTGTTGGGAATGTGGAAATCATCGAGGGAACCACATCAAACTTTTTTTTTGAAGAAAAATACTTTGGATTTGAGTGGGGGATTCATGGGTTTGATGATGGGATTTTTTGGCTTGTGTTGGGGTTTCAAACCCACAAGAAAAGCCTAATTTGTTGTTGACTTGTGGAGGATATTCTATGATGACCTGTAAGGATTGTATATATAGGAGAGAAGTCATTGTGACATTAGATCATCACATGGAAGAATGGATTTAGCATAAAGTAAGCCTACACTTGTGCTAGGAGGCTTGGTGATCTTAGCAAAGGGAAAGTCTGCAAGGTGGTGAATCTTACCCTGAAGAAAGAAGCGAAGAAGTTTGCATGTGTGGAGAAAATTTTTTGTACGATACCTGGTTTGCAAGAGGACGAAGCACGCATATATGTGGGTTGCAGAAGGATGAATCGCATACATAGTATATGTAGATTGCAGTGGAGAAAACAATGTATATACATGGGTTTCCAATAAGATGAAATGTTCCTCTGATTTTATAGGAAGGTACATATCTGTACAGACTGACAAGTGACATCAACAGGATGTATAGGTGGTCTACAACAAGTTTTTGGGTAGAGGAGATTTCCATAATATTGTTGAGGTTTGGTTTTTTATTTTAATGGTTATTGGAGGACAAGGTTTTCCTCATATTTTGGTGACATTGTATTGGTTGAGAGGACTGGTTTTTTTCTTAGTCTTGGTGACATTGAGAGGACTTGTTTTATCCTTGGATTTGAAGGACTGGATAAAGTTATAAAACATAATTATTGTCTCTTGTGTATTGATGATTCATCTATGATATTGTTGTTTCCACCGCATATGTTTTCAGTCAATAATTTCAATGCAAAGTTATTACGTGATAGTTATATCACTATGAAGCAATTTTCAAATCTGAAATTAGTCACATAGATTTGCATGTGAAAATTGACATTAATGTCTCCACATTTTCAATGCATGAATAATAACTACGAATTATAAATCATGTGTGCATTAATGTCTCCACATTTTCAATCCATGAATAATAACTACCAATTATAAATCATGTGTGGTGTAGTTCCTCTCATGTTATTTCAATTTTCTTGACTCATAACATATTGTTATCCCTCGATATGTTCCAAGATATTATTGGAACAATGTCAAGGAAATATAGGGGCCAAGACTCTAGATGAATCTTAAGGCTATATTTGCAGTAAAATAAGTATGCAATATTTGGGAAGTTTTTCCCTCTCTCTCTCTCTTCCTATTATGAAATTATAGGACCTTAAATAGTCTCATCTCGTATGAAAAATGCTCTCAACTATCAGAGGCATTTGTCCATGAGTATTTCAGACAATCAATATTGAAAGGAGGATGAAATGGTGGATCAGAGGAAAAACAAAATAAACATACAATGCATTGTTAAGAATGAATCTTGTAGCCTATGGAAATGAACAACGTGCTAAGAAATTAAGAGTTAAGAAACTCTAACATATGCATACCAATCAATAAAAATGTGCTTCAAACAATTAACATATTCACACATTCAAACACATGGAGGTACCCTTTGCATATCATTTAAATGCACAAAGAAATGACAAGAACAGGTCATACATTCAAAGGAAATCAGTTTTGTGGCATTACCATACATCATACAGTAACACTAAACATGGTGAATGGATTGTTGCTTGAGATTTTATATATTAGATTTGGTATAAGAAAATAAAAAGTGGAAGGATATGCTTTACAAGAACACAAATATTGTAAGGAAGAAATTACATACTGAAACTTAAATGTAGGAGATGAATCTATGATGCCTAATGCATTTATCAATTGATTGTGATCAAGGTGTTTGGTCAAACAACTTTGGTTGTAAGAAACTCTTCAATTTCCCAAAGTGTCGACCTTGAAATTGGGCGCCTTATTTTCCTTTTATCCATCTTGGTCTTTCCCTAAACTACTTCTTGAAGCACTTCTAGCTTCTTGAAACCATTTCCATCTTCTTGGTTCTTGGATGGTTTCTCCTCTTGGTAAGATTTGGTTTACCTTCATCTCTGTGAAATTATGTAATAGAGAGGATCATGGGTTATATGGAAACTCTCTAGCTAATGTATACATCACTCCCAGCTCCTGCAAAATCTATCCATTCATTTCTTCTACAAAAAAATGAAAATACACTGGAGATATTGCATGACTCAGCCACCGTTGGATCAAAACTCAGTGAGAAATATCAATCATTGATTAGAGGTATACCATTGGATAAATCAAGTCCTACAAAGGTATAAAACTCAACAGTCATCGTATCTACTTACTCAAATATGGACCGTTAATCAGACTCACACCTATTGGAGCGATTAGGGTCTATGCTTCAAAAAAAACTTCAATGAGGGAGCTCTAAAATTACATCTTGGCCATTGACATGGAGTTACACAAGGAGGTTTGAAAGCATATCTAGACCGCTAATCTGTGATCAAGATAAAACATGGGCCATTGATTTTCCTTGACCAATCCTGGAGTTGCTTAAGAATTGATGATGTCGTTGTTGTCATTAGCTGGGTCCCGTGAACACATGTCATATTTTCATTTGTTCGCGTGGACGCTGATGTGGTAGAGGGATATGACATGTGTCACCCATATTTAAGGCACTACCTTATATCTTTGGGAAATTTCACGTGTCTACGTGGCATCCCATGGTTATCCCTGATAGTACTCTACTATGAGGTTGATGTGATGTTGGCAAATATTTAATAGACAGCGAATGGAAAATATTTAACAGACATTGAATGCTTGTCATTGATGGCAAGTAGCATAAGTACAAGAAGAATGTACAGAGGATTGATGGCATGAGTACAAGAAGTTTGTAACAGACAGGCAAATAGAAAATAAGTTCAGGAAGATCGAATGATCGAAGGCAATGCAACCAGGCAAACAAAAGATAAGTTCAGGTTGATCGAATGATCGAAAGCCCGTAAAGCTTGAGAAGCATTTCTGATTGTTGGATCCATTCAAAATTCCCGAAAGAATGAGGGTCGTCAGATCTGAATGTAGACAAGAAGAGATCATTGAAGAGGAGGACAGATCTCAGCCATTAGATCCAAGCGCAAGATATGACCATCGTTGGATCAAGAAGAACCCACACGTCCTTTAAGGTACAAGGAGAAGCGGGCGTAATCACGATATGCAAAATCGCGATGTAATCTGAGTCGTCAGATCAAGGTTTGATCTGGACCGTTGATTCCAGTTCATGTCGGAGTTTCAGGGATTGAGAGTTGGAGATGTCAAAGTTTATTAACTTCAGGAATCCCGATTTCACGATATGCGAAATCGTGACTTGATCGCAGTTGTTGAGTCAAGATCATATCTGGACCATTGATCCAACTCCCTATCGGAGTCTCGTGAATCATGACATGGAGAGGCAAAAGAAACAATGCAACATGAATTACGAAATCGCGATATTCAAAATCGCGATGTAATTGCAACCGTCAGATCAAGACATGATCTAGATCGTTGATCCGACTTCTTTACAGAATTTTGTGGATCGGGATTTGTAAGTGACAAGAACATTGAACATCAGGAATGTCGAATTCACGATATGCGAAATCATGAAAGCGCCTTATGCATAAGGCTATGGTCACAACCCTTGGTCACGAGAAGGGAAGGAGTCAGTCCAAATAAGCTCCATTTCGGAGATCGCGACATGAAGTGTCGAGACACTTGGGCATAGGATTGTCGAAATGCCGAAACCCAATTTAAAGGCAATGTCAATAAAGTTCATCCAATGGAGCAGATAAATTGGAATATGATCAGAAGGTTACTGTTCTCTCTAACAGTTAACTTCTCAGTTACAAATCTGTTACCGAAATGGACTCATGATTGCAAATCAGTTGGCGTTTCAGTTTCTCAGAAAGTTGTCTTATTTTTGCCGAAGGAGATGGGAAGTTGAACCGTCGTGCGGGTGTATAAAAGAAAATGAGACAGATTGTGTCGGGTTCGCTGTTCTGGATGGAAAATGAATGAAACGGTAAGAAAGAGAAAACGAGAGGATGCATAGTAGGAGATTGAGAATATGTGCAGAGTAAGATGAAACGCAGAGCAGAATAATAGAGCAAGTTGAAGCAGACCAGAATGACAGAAAAAGTTGATGCAGAGCAGACCTGCTGAACAGATAGAGAAAGAGAAGAATTGCAGAACAGTTAGTAGAAGACCAGATTTAGAGAAAAAAGAAAGACTGGTAAGAATTGATATATCTGCATAGTTGTCTATGTATTTATTCTTTCATATTTCAGGGAGGTTGGGAGGTGCTTGGGAGGATTGTTGTTCTCAGAGGTTCAAGTGGGAGCTTGAACACAGGAAGTTGTAGCTTCCATCTGGTTGTAGCCAGAGAAACCAGGGTGGCAAGGTGGTGCTAGGGAGAACTCTTGTTTTCTGTTATACAGGTTGGTGCCTGTATGATTGGAAGTTGGTGCTTCCATCCAGTTGGTGCTGGAAACACTCAGGGAGTTGGTGCTTTCTTCTAGTGGGTGCTAGAGAAACTAGGGAGTTGGTGCTTCCTTCTAGTGGGTGCTAGAGAAACCAGAGAGTTGGTGCTCTCAAACAAGTTGTAGCTTGTAAAATAGAGGTAGCAGCCTCACATGGAGTTGGTGCTCAATTATAGATGATGTACAGAACTTAAAAGACTGCCTATCATTTCAAAGAAGAAGAGGTTTTCTCCCTTTATGGGTTTCCTCGTGAAAATTTGTCTCTGTGTATACTTTATGTGTGACTAATGTTCTTTACCTTTACTGTCCATATGTTGTATATTGTTGATTATCACTTGAAGAAAGATTAATAATGCTTTAATTGTTAATATTGTTTAAGCTCAATTACAACTGATTCACCCC